>CM021102.1:796374188-796424190 GCA_007115665.2 Sequoiadendron giganteum | reverse complement strand
GGAGAGAGATAGAGGGAGTGAGAGAGAGGGATTTTGAGAGATAGAGGGAGTGTGTGTGTGAGAGAGAGGGGGGAGGGAGATACCTGAGAGAGAGTGAGAGAGAGAGGGAGAGAGATAGAGTGAGTGAGAGAGAGGGAATGAGAGAGAGATAGACAAAGAGAGAAAGATAATGACCTAAAAGAGGGAGATGGAGTGAGAGAGAAAAAAATACTAGAGGGGTAGAGAGAGAGGGAGAGTGAGAAAAGGGGGTTGGAGTGAGATAGATTTATTTAGGTACCTAAGTGGGAGGGAACGAGACTTGAGAGAGGGGATTAGAGTGAGAGAGAGTAGTCTAGGTAGCATGGGAGGGAGTGAGACCTAAGAGAGAGAGAATTCAAAGGGATAGAGAGTTATCCAGTTAGGGTAATGGGTTAGAGAGAATTTGAAAGGTAAAACCTCAACTATCCATCTACGATCATAAATTGAGCACTCTAAGCATTATCAAAGTCATCGACCAAAGAGAGGGGAAAGTAAGATTTTGTTCAAAGCAAGTTGGTAAGAACACCATTCAATATCGACTTAGCTGATGGCTCAAGAATGTAGACAATGGGCACATGGAAGAATGCTAAAGTTAATGTATAGGGCCTTAAACTAACAATATATTTTGAAGTGGTAGAGATGAAATAACTTTTTAATATGTCTCAAGCACTGTTATGTCTAAAATGGTTTGTAACTACAAATGGATTAGTGGATTCTAGAAAAGAGGAAATTTTATTTATTGATGAAACTGAGGTTATCCATATTCCCTAAGAGATGATGAGGATAGTTCATATGTGGAGGAAATTTTTGAAGGAGGGGATGAAGATAATTCAAGATTGATATACTCAATCTCTAAATTTCCTACCATAGATGAAGTGTAAGACCCAAAAAATGAAGGGGATATTAAATTAGTAAGTTAGAATACAAGTACAAATAGTAACGAGTAATTCAATGTATGGATCCAAGAGGAACATGAGTTATCCTAGAAAATATTTGGGCTCCAGAGAGCCTTCATAATACAAACAAGCTAAAAATGCTCTGCATAATATCAAAACAAGGAACCATGCACTACATATAGCAAGACCAATAATATATCTAAGCTAAAAATTCTAGAAATTTAAAATGAATCAATCACTACAATATATAGTACCCATGTGCTCCTATGAAAATGGTAAAAAACACTAGGATAACAATGTTAACAAAATATAAAGGGATACAGATCAAGTAAAACCACACAATATTTGAAATTACATGATTACTTCCAAAAGAAGATGATAATGATAGTTAGGCCCCAGTTTGAGATTCTACTTCCTTAACATAACCTAAACCCTAAAGACACTAAATGGGGTATTGGAAAACCAAGTGACGGTTAACCTATACGGTGAACATAATAAAATCATAAATTATATTTATATAATAGTTTTACACTGAAGTGTATTATAATCTCACCCCCAAAAATAGAGCCATAACAAATGTTATTGAGGAAAAAGATGGGATAATGTGAGGAAAATGGCTACAAAATTTAATGCACTTCCCTGAATATAATCTTATAAAAATAACATGAGTCTACCAAAAAACATAAAATTTGCTACTCCTATGCACTCATACTCCTCTACTGCAAAACCCTAGAAAATATACAATGTTCAAAATTAAAAGTTTCTTAGCTATATCATGATAATGGCTACTCCTATCCTTGTAGACATTTCAAAAAAGGCCCAAACCAAGTATAATAAATTCCCTTAAAAAGATATGGAGGAATATAAGGAGGGAGAATTTTCCAAAGTACCAGTATAATTAATATACACAAAAGATATAAGGAAGTATATTTTTTCCCCACTCTTAGAAATCGATCACACCAAGTTTGGAATATAGAGCTACCTTCCTCAATATAGTGCTATTGTAGAGAAGAAGCTAGATGTGTGAAAAGACTTATTGGATTTCACACAATAGGAGGGGTGGGTCCAAATCATCCTTAGCTGGATTCATTATGAGTACTTCTACTTGGATAAGCCCCACAGAATCACGAAGGAGTCCATTCAAGTGTTAATCAACCTCTATGTATAAAGGGGAGGTATTGCCTAAAAATGCAATAAATTTTTTAGAGGTGACTAAGTTAGAAAGGGCCATGTATGATAGTTGAAGCTTGGATGTCACAAAAACCACCAACCTTGCAGTGAAATATGCTAGAATGGGGATTTCATATAAAGCTTACTACATAAAAATTGAGGACTCGACCACCAAAAATTCCATTCACGTAGCCTACAAAATGATGGTGGAGGGAAAATATGTAGACCTTTGTAAGATCTTAAGGTAAGAGATCCTAGAGAATGTGGAACACACATAGAAATCACACTATTAGTTTAGGTATGGGACCCTAATTATATGCATGCCATTCTACTTCTTGAATGAATTGCTAGCCTTTGTGGGAAAGATATTGGATATATCAAGACTAGTGGCCACCCAAATACAATACCATTTAAAGAACTTTCAAGATTTGACTTTGTACACAACCACATATTGGGGTTTCTTCAAATCCCTTCAATAGAAGCTACAAAATAGAGAGCACATATCCTATGTGGTGGTCCACAAATACATAAAATACATTGTCTTTTTGATGGAAAGATATTTCATTAATGGAGGAAATTGAACTATAGACATCCTAAGTTCCAAATCTCCCAAATGAACTTTCAAAAATGGAGATTGAATCATATGCAATAACCTTGCTTAGCCTCCCAAAAGATCCACAACCAAAAAATTTCACCGCCTATCAAAGGGAGTTCGCAGAAAGAAAAAATAAAATCACCACATACACCACCAAAAAGGGAGCCCTCAATGGAATAAGCTTCAAAGGAAATCCTTCAAATGAGTGTAGAGACAAAAAAAAGAGGAAGAAATAAAAAGAACAAAAAATACCTCTGCATCAGAAGAGACCAAAGAAAATGACACACTAGCTAAAGAAGCAAAAACATTGATGAATGAAGACCAATTATATAGTGGGCTATTTTGGAAGGAGGTTTTAGAGAAAAAAATCAAGATTTATGAATAATTGGAAGCACCAAACAAAGAAACAACTAAAAATTCCCTATTAAGATACATGATAGCCTTCAACATCACATTGGAAGATCTTATAGATAAAATCTCAGCCACACTAGTCGCTGCATTGAACCAAAGAAGAGAAAAGGATACAAAATAAGAGGAGAAATTAAAAGAAATAACAACTGTGAAAGTAGCCCCCTCAACAACTCAGGCTTTAAAAGAAAAGATAACAAAAATACAAACAAAGGAGCTATGGTCAAAAAAACGTTGGATAAGCTTATGCTTGTAAAACTAGAGACCATCAAATGGTTGCAAGCATAAACCAAAGAGGCTAGTGCAAAAGCCTACAAAGAAAGTCATGAAGAAGAAGAAAAATATGGTGCCTTTTTTAGATATAGACCCCATAGAACAACATGTACACTCTCCTCTACATACCTATAATACTAGTTCCTTATCCACTACTTCTCACATGAAGTCCATTAAGGAATATTTTAGCCAAATAAAAAATCCAACCAATGGCCTCTCTGCAATTGCTCCAATTACCATTGGTTGGATCCCAAGTTGACCTTTCCAATATTTCTCCTGTACAAAAATTCTAACTAGGAGACCTATTGCATTAGAAATCAAAAGAGGAAATCCTAAAGAAACATGTACATTATGTGGAGAAATTGGTAGATATAATTAAGGATATATAGAAAAAATATCCTTAGTTCCAAGGGGATCATTCCAAATCACTTTTGAAAAAAATCAAGCTCTTTATCAATAGAATACTATAAAAGAAACAATATAAATTAAACTCTAAGATAGAGCATAATTTTGGATATTAACAAGGCCAAAATGGATGAGGAAAGAAAAAATGTGCTATTGTCCACTCTATATTGGAAAACCATATAAATACACTAAAGCAAATAAAGGGGGACTTCAATTATTTATATTAGTTTTTCTTCTAATGGCCCATAGTTACTGCAGCAATAAAAAATGGATCATATTGAGGCACACATCCTTGAAGTGGATATTTATTATAATGCATTGGAAAACACTGATAGACATGCCTGAGAATAGATAAAGAATTTACATGTATAGTTCTAACAACTACAAGACTAGAGGGAGTAGACAAGGTATAAGATCAAAAAATTAAGGGAGGTGGTCAATCTATGGTTAGCACATGTTAGTGAATTTGTCAAGGATACATAAAATCTATACCAATAGATCCAAAAAACATCACTTCTAGAAGCATAATAACCCCTCACACAAATGAATGTGAAAAATCAATTATTGCAATAGGCCAAGGTATAGTGAGATACCACTTTTAGCAATATCAAGGATATCTACAAATCTATTCTCTCAACATAGTAGCAGTAGAGTTGTCTTGAGGACAAGCCAAAATTTTTAAAGGGGAGATGATTTTGGTAGGGAATTGGATAAAGTCACGTAGATCCTACCATAAACCTTCATAAAGAGGTTGTGGAGCTTCTAGTTGAAAGGACACCTTATATGATAGTAGTAGAATGTAAGAGACACATCCCACCAAGTAGATATTTGTATAAGATAAGATATAATGTAACAAAGTTAGTAAGTAATAAGTAGAGAGAAGGAAGAAAGAAAATAGGAAATAGAAAGAAATGAAGGAAATAAAAGAGATAGAGAAGGAATTATAAAGAGGGAAATACCCCTAGCATATGTATATGATATACAAGAAATAATATATATATGAAAACTTATATATGATATGTGTTATGTTTTATAGTAATCAATTTTTTGTATATTTAATTCTTCTAACTAGTTTAGGCACTATCTAAAATAACTCTTTACTCCTCTAGTATGACTGACTATAGGGTATAAATACAACACATAGAAATTACTTGGGGCTTAGAACTCTGGTCCATGTCTCCAAATTTTTCATGCTAATAATGTTTTTATTATCAAAGTATTCTTATATTGTTTTAGTGGGATTGTAATTAGGCTTAGTAGGAATATTATTAGGTGGCTCATACCCTATCCCTTGATACTTAGCATTATGTATCATATTCAATGGTTATGATATTCCATGCTCTTCTTTTCTAAGAAATTTTCATTTGTATCCCATGCCTTTACATATGCAAAAAACTTTAGTAAAAATATCTATAAGTGGATCAAGTTAGAATTTTTTTCTCCATCTTCTTCATCTTTATATAACTAGGATGAGATATCCTCTACAATAATTTATTTTTCCATTGTACCCCTATGCTAGAAGGGGTGGGTGCACTTTGTGTTGTAGTTTTAGATGATGAATTATCTTGACGTTTTAGGAGATAGTAGGGTTTTCCTATGTGGAAAAAGGAATGTAACTCATATTATTTGTATCTAATTTCTTTTATTTTATCCTTGATCTTTGGGATGATGTGAGAAGTGGATGAAGCTTATAGTGAGTTAGGATCAATGTGTGAGGAAGGAGATGCTTCAATATTGGTTGGAAAATGCTGTGAAGGGTTATGAATACTTTCCAAGAATTTTTAATATTGAAAGGAATTTTGTTCACCAAGTGCAATATCTTCAAATCTTCTGCATGGGAAATTGATACACTAGTGATACATGAATGGGATGGATTGCATGGCATGGATCCATGGATGACCAAGAAGGATGTTGTATGAGAGATCAAGGTCTAAAATTTGACATGTAGTTTCCATAGTGATTGGTGCAACTTGGATGGGTAAATTTATGGCACCTTTAGATTCAACTTGGCATCATCATAGGTTTTGATGGTAATCTTCTTTTGAGGATAAAAAATTTCATCATAATATCCCAATTGTTTTATCAAATTCAAAGTGCAAAGATTAAGTATAGATCCACCATTTATTAGGACATGATAGATTGTGGTTTTATGGAGTGGTTTTTTGCGAGATGGATCGATGAAAGTAAAATATTTGGTTGTAAAAATGAGGGATTGAAAAGAAGATAGGTTCCCTATCATGTCTTGTAATTGATCAATGTTAATGTCATTAAGGACATGAGATTCTTGGAGTGTATTTTCAAGGATTTATTTGTGCATAAGGAAGGTTTGAAGTAGCTCAAAAATAGATATGTGTGCTAGAGTTTTTCCTAAGTGGTCAAGGAGGTTATATTTGTTTATAGATGGGGAGGAGGATGAGGCTCTTTTAATTGTGACTCAACCACAACAAGTAGTAATGAAATAATTACATTATTTGATGGTTATAGTGGCTACATGAGTAGGAATTTGTTCAATATAACCAATAATAGTTCATCAAATGAGATATTATTGTTACAAGTATAGGGGTAGGATTATAAGATGTGAGAGCTTTACCTTTAGCATGCAAAGAAAAAGGATTTTTATATTTACCAATTGTTCATTAGGTGACTTTTGGGCTTCAATGGCAATTTCTTCGCAATTGATGAGATCTTGGATTAATTTTTTGAGTTTCATGTAATTGGATGTTTTATGTCCTTGTACTTGATGAAATTAACAAAACCCATGCTCTTTAAACCAAGAGGTCTTGGGAATATCTTCAATAAGTGGTTTTATAGCTAGATTTTGTATCAAGTTTTATTGAACTACTTTGTGGAAGATCGCCTCTATAGGTTCTCCCAATGGAGTGTCTTTGCATTGAGTAAATCATTTAGGGTGTCCTTTTTGGATAATAACATTGTTTTGGGTACTTTGAATATTTTGGGAAGATGATGGTACATGTATTTTAACGTTTTGGATATGATTTGAATCAATCACACCATCATTGAATACACTCTTATTCTTTTTCCAGAAAAAAAGAAAAATTTCTAGGTTGATTTTAATATTTTCTCTCCTTATAGATCTTGACTAGTCCTTTGGCGATAAGTTATTTTTCTATGGTGAGTCCTTTTTCTATAATTTTATCAAAGGAGTTGGAACACTGGATTTTTAAATGAAAACCAATTTCTTGATTTAAGTTTTGGACAAATATAATTATGAGTTGTTTTTTGAGAATGGGCCATGGAAAGTTACTAGCAAGATGTCTCCATCTTTGTAAGAAAGAGGAAAAGCTTTCACCATTTTTTTGCATAGGTCCATCATGGTGATGTCATGTTCAAAGTCATAGGATTTAAATGAGTGAAAAATCATGTGGTTAGTTTGGAAAATGTGGTGATGGTTCTATGAGGAATGTGGGTAAATCAATATAGGGCTTGCCCACCTAAGCTTTTATGAAATAGTCTTAAGAAGTATGCATCAAGATAAGAAACCTCTTGGAATTATACTTAAATTCCCTTAAGATGTTACCTAGGATGCCCCTTTCCCTTATATTTATCAAATTTAGGAATTTTAAAGTTTTGAGGAAAGGGGATCATGATGATGGATTTATCAAAAGGGTAAGGAAATGGTTCTTAAAAGGAGTAACATTTATTTTGATGTCCTAATTGAAGTACCTTATGTGTCTTTTATTTGTTGAACATATTGTGTAGAAGGAATTTCGAGATTAGATCCAATGGTTGTTGATAATTGGAAGTTGGAGGTTGTGTGTATGATGTTTGTATGTTTTTATGGGTGGATGAAATTGGATTTGAAGTTTGGAGGGTGTGTGTTGTGTTTAATGGGAGTAATGTTGAAATGGGGGGATAAGGGATGAAATATTGAGGTTGTGGGATTTGGTCGGAATTAGTTTGGGTGCTTGATGGTATTTTGACATGTAAATGTGTTGTGGATATGGGATTGGTGGTTTGAGAGGTAATATGAGGATTAGAATAAGATGCAAAATGTGTGGGATCATGATGATTATAAGTTGGGATTGTAGAAGGATCTTTTTGCATGATTTGGTAGATGTCAAAGTCATGAGGTAGTTTGGTACCTTTATTATCTATCATAAGGATGTAGTGATTTGGATATTTCATGATGCAATAGTGCAATAAGTCCACTTCTTGGGTGTCTTGGGAAAAGTCCTCTAGCATGGGTGAATACAGGTCATCAAAATCTTGATCTTCCTTAGGTATGATTTGGGATGAAAATGGGAATTTTTTTCTCTAAGGATACTTAACATACCACTTCCTCAAAGAATATATTATTGAATGATGAAATTTGGAATTACTTTGAAGGCATGATTTTTTTTCTAGCTTGTGACCTTGTGGTTGGAATATAAGAAATAGACCTAGGAAGAAGGTGATTAATGATGATGGGATGAGATAAAAGATAGACCTTAGATATGAAATTATTTCAATGGTTGGATTGAAAAGAGTGATTTTGGTTTCAACTTGGAAATGCTATGAAAGATCAAGAGGTGAGAATGGATACACCCTAGTAACACTACAAAATTCCAAGAGGTGAACATGGACACAAGAAAAAAGATTTTACAAGTAAATCTAGATCCTTGATAAGTGGGGATGATGTGCTTACTTAGGGTTGACAAGTGCCTAAGCAAAATTGGATGGGGATTTTAGAAACTAACTTGGGGTAGCCAAAGTACCAAGCTAGGGTAACCAAAATTATATGGGATAGCTTAATAAATTACTTAAGATAGGAAATTTCTTAAGAAATATACAAGCTAGTGGATAAAAGGGATGATGATCTATATTTGAATCTTAACAAAATTGATTTTTCTTTTGGATATGGATATGGATTTTGATTGAAATATGAGATAGGTCAATGATGATAGATAATTGATGTTTGTTGTTTGGTCTAAGGTTGAAATATGATGATGATGATGTTGATCTAAGAAAATGGATGAAAATGTTGAGGTGAAGGAATGATGGTTTTTTATTGGTTGAATAGGATGAAAATAAGTGATTTATTGGTAGGAATAATGGTCTAAGATGGGTCTCCTAGGTCTAATTTAGGTATAAAAAAGTAAAGCTTTCAAATTATGGATCTGAAGTGGTCAACTATGGTCAAAATTGTGGAGGTACAATAAAATGAAATAAAGGTGCCACTATGTGAGTTAGAGAAACCACTCTATGAGATAAAGGTGCCTTAGGATGAGAAAAAGGCACAACTCTATGGGAAACTATGCATAATAACCTTAGGATGAAGCACATGCACCTTAGGATGAGACTGATGAGAATTAAATAGGTTCAATACCAATTGTAGGGAAATTTAATATTTATCCAAAAATAAATTCAATGGATGACATATAAGGCTTGTACTACATCAAAATGAAAATATGAAACTAATATGAAAATCAAAAAATTAAGTTTCCTTAATATAGAAAAACCATGATTCGATCCATCTTCTTTATGATGCTAAAAATTAGCCAACATAACATGCTTAATTACACCACCTTATTTGAACTTATGAAAACAATATGTAAAGAATAACATCACAATAATATAGTAGAAATGAGGCATAAATCAACAACACACGAGCATCACATAACACAATATTTATGTGGAGAAAACCTTGCGGGAAAAAACTCCACCAAGAAGAGAGGGAAAGTATGCATTATGTAGTGTAGGAAAATGCATACCCTTGCATTTTCACACTTGTTTGGGCTCACCTTGCTTTATTTATTTCTTAATTGGTCCTATTTTGCATCCACAAGCCTACTAAATTATATCTTTTTATGGATAATCTCGACAAACATCAAAGGGTAAATTATAATTTAATGATTTTGGCCGTGTCCTCGATTTTTGGGTCTGGACTAGGACACCACCTAGGGAATCTTAGTCCTCCCTATAATATTTTAACAAAATTTTTGTATTTCCAAAATCCTCATCACATTTCTAGACTTCCTAGGTACACACATCCTAACTTACTGTTGCTTAATTTTTTCATTTGCATTCATCATTTGGCTTGCATTACTAGGTTTTGTGATTTGAATGTTAAATTGTCTTTTGCAAGATTTTTTTTGGTGGTGAACCATTCAAAGCCTAAAAGAACCCCTCCTAGGTATTCCTTGTTGATAATTGACTCTATTGGAAACACAATTACCATTGCACCAAAAGATCAACCTGTTAATGCCCGATACAACTGTGAAAGTTAATAGATCCATGAAAGGTGGTTAAGCCATGTCATGAATCCCGAGGGGAGTGCTGACTATCTACCAAAAATCTCCCCCTCAGCATTACCTGAGGGGATTTGAAACTGACAGCTTTGGCTCTAATACCAATTTTTGGAAACACAGTTGCTGTTGCACCAAAATATCGACCCGTTAATGCTCGATATAATTGTGAGAGTTAACAAATCCATGGGAGACGATTAAGCCATATCACGAATCCCAAGGGGAGCACTGACCATCTACCAATAGACTCACCTTTGGGTTGATAGTCAATGTAATTTAGGATCCTAGGAAATTAATGAATGACAATTGGAGAAGAGTGGTGTTCTATGACCTAGGCCATAAAGCACCCACTTTTCACCTATTGTTCATTTTGGTGAACCTAACATTCTAGACATTCATTTTTATGATTTGGAGTTCACTAAAATCCTAGATCTAGGTTTCATTAATTCTTGCATTGAATTTTGCATTAGTGAAAGTACATATAGGATTTCTCATGTTTTCATTAGTGAAAGTGCATATAGGTTGCAGTTTTTCTTTCTTGCATCAATTTATCTTATTGAAAAATTGAAAAGTGCATTTTTAATCATCCTAATTGCATTTAGGAACATTGTTATTACATTCAAAGTTGAAAAAATTTCATTCAATTTCTTATTATTAGTTACTTTTTCTTGCATTCATTGGCACAATTTTTGATTTCTAAACATTAGGTCCCTAAGTAGGAAATGTGGGAACACTGTAAGCAATCTAGATTTTTCTATTTTTCTAAAAAAACCCTCTATTGGGACTAAAACACCCTTCCTGGCATCTTAGTCCCTCTCTAGGGTTTTGCCTTAGAACCTTGTCTGAGTTGTTTTCTTTTTGTTCTAGTTTTTGGAACCTCCAAATTTCATCGGCAGGACCAAGATGCCCTTGTTGGCATCTTAGTCCCTATGGATTTTGAGGTTGTAGTTTTTAGGGTTAAACAATGAATTTTTGTACTTTTGTTTTCTGTTAAGACTTTTCTATTTTAGTTTGCATTCTTTCTGTTACATTCAAATCATTAAAATTAGCATAATTTACATTCATTGCAATTGTGGATAGAATTATATTCTTTCACTTTTCATATTTATCATTACTTCATAGTTCAATTAGATTAGTTTACATTCGACATTCATTAGAAAAAGAAAACAAAAAACAAAAAACATCAAAAGAAACAAACAAAAAATGGTTAACCTTAGCATATGAGTTAAACCCTTTAGTAGAGATGAATTTGACATGTTAGATGAATCCATCGATGACTTCATTTCACCTAGGTCATCCAATAAATCTTGACACAAGAGGATGCAAGCATCGACAATGATGATAATCATAATTTTTCTTCTCCTGATATCTCCCCCATTGGCGGTGAAGATATCTTGGTGAAAGAAGATACAATCATTGAGAATCATGAAGGTCTTACTTTTTTTTCTCCTCACCCCCATTGGGAAGATATTATAGCATAATAAAATGTGAGCATTGGAACATGTCCTTCAAAAAATAGTTCCGAGGCTTTCTTAGGCGAAGATGATGAAGTGACATCAGACTCCTCTTCACTAAGACATCATCAAAATAGGGACAAGTTTGTTGAGGTTATGATAATAAAAATTGGATCTCCTTTGATGAGAGAGCCTTCTTTATCACCTCCCATTAGTGACCCACATAAAAATAAAATTAGGGATTTCCTAAAATCTTTAATGCAACCTAACAACAACAATATTTTGTAGAAACTAGGTTATAATACAATTAGTCAAACATATAAACAACCAAAAATCACTCCCACTCCATTACCTTTTCCTCAACATAGTGTGCCTAGTTTTGAAAACGTTAAAAAACTCTTGATAATATATATGCATGGAAACTTATTCAACTATCACCTACATACAAGTGTCTATTTCAAGAAATGTTGCAAATAAAGGAGGAGATCCAATCTTATCTGAAGTTGAATAATGTAACACAGTCAGAAATATCATTCCCTAAACATGAATTACCCTCACTTGAGATTCAAAACAAAAATGAATCCTTGATGATAAAGGTGATCATTAATGAAACCGTAATCAAGCACACTCTCATAGTCAATAGAGTAGCTATTAATGTTTGTAGCATGGACATCCTAGACAAAATTGGCATAGACAAGAGATTTATCCAATTGGATAATATTAATAAGAAACCTTTAGGAATGATCACATTACCTATAGAGGTTGGACCTGTAGTGTTGCCTACCCCTATCCATATCATGCCAAGATCTCTTTCATACAACCTTCTCCTAGGGAGACCATGGATTCATGATATGAAAGGAGTCCCATGTACTCTCCACCGTACAATGAAATTTGAATACAACAACAATATATGTATGGTTGAAGAAAATGAACGAAGCTATGAATCATATTATCACAACACTTCCAATCCCCCTAATACTTTCATTCCAAAATCAAAAGTTGAACCTAGACAAGTTGATCCTAATTGCCTTGCACCTAGAACAAAAAATTTTAGTGATAATTGGGGGTTGTTAGATTTTACGTCTCATTTCAATAAATAATTCAAAATATCACCCTCAAAGTCCAAAGAGTCATATAAAAATGATTCATTTTTAGACACAAGTTCTAGTGATGATTGGGGATCGTTAGAATTTACACACTCCTTTATGGGAGAGTGCAATATCTCACAATTTAAACCAAAACAACCTTATGTTTCATTTATTCAACTTGATCATATGTCAAAAAAATTACCCCATGGTGGTGATGGGGGCTATTCAACTCCCATTCCTCATGAGAAGACAAGACATAAGTCTAACAAACCTAAAAATGATTTGTGTTCTTATGAAGAAACCAATTCTTCTTAGAAGCATAAACCCCCTTCATCTGACTTGGCAGATTTTTATGGTATTGGATACAATCTCCCTCCTACACATGAATACAATGAACACATGAAGAAAAAAAAACATACCATACTCTTTCAAGAAAGATCTAGGTTTACCTCCCTTATCTCCATTTTCATCTAAAGCCTTATCAATTAGTATGTGTATGGAATCTTTCAAAAATAAAGTAACATCTCCCATAAGCAATCAAGAAAGTATCTTGTCGAGACTCCTCCAAAATTGTTTGATATATCTCCCTCCAAGAACATGAAATAAAGTCTACTACAAACATTCATTTTGTGCATATCATAGAGTTGATGATCATGCTACTAATGGATGTAAGGCTTTAAGTGATAAAATTCAACATCTTCAGAAGTGTGGTGCTCTTCCTTGAGTTGAAGCACCTAATTCCTCTAATTGATACTTATTTTTACACGAGCATATTTCTCATCAATAATTTTGCCTCACCCTTGTCCTGCACTAAGTGGGGGAAAGGGGTTATGTAGCCTTGTCCTCGTATGTCACTTGTCATTGTCTCTTCTAGCTACTTGACCACCTCCCATGTATATGTAATAGAAATCTTGGGATGCAGACGACATGACTTAAGCTGACTCACATGTGACGTACTGAGTTATACATTTTGGGGGAAATCCCTTCCCTTCTCATGAAATATCTTATTGGAAACATATGACTTGGAATAATGATTTTCGAGTAAGCTCTCATTTTTTCTTCTAATTTAAAGCAATTTCTCACATAAATAGTGTTAGCAACCACTTTAAAGTGGGGGCATACATCGACATTCATGCTTCATTGCACGATTTTATTTTTTTCTTGCGATGTGTCCTTTTCTTGGTGGTGTCATTATGATTGATTTCCTTTGAGAGTGTGATATTTATTTGAATTTTACTCTCTTGGAGACATTAGGAGCAATGTTTCCTAAGAAGAGACCTCATGCAAACTAAGCAAAATCCCTTCGAACATCCCTCTTTCTTGCTACGTTCCATTTTTTTACCTTATTAAATTCATCGAGGTATGGATTTGATATGGTTCCTTGGGGCTCACCAAGTGAACAACTAGCTTCACTAGCCCTTGTGAGCATGCATTTTATTTTTGTCCTTATCATAGTCATGGGGGTATGAATTTGATATGGACCTCTTGGGGCTTACCTAGTGGACAACTAGCTTCACTAGCCCTTGTGAACATGCATTTTTTTTGCATAGTGGATTACGTGTTCCACTTGTAAACCTTTTGTGACAAACAACCTAGACCCGGTCCATAACACGTTGGATGACTAGTCGAAGCTTGATCCATTGCATTTTTCTTTTTTCTTTTTCTTTTTCCTTTTCCTATCTTTGATGGTGTATGCTAGTGATCTAGTTATGGCTTCATATATCATCCACAAGTGTGTTCTTATGTGCCTATGTTGGTCTATCATAGAATCTTGATCCTGGGGGCTTGGCCACCTTCTTGGTTATTTTCATTCTATCTTACTAACATTCGTACATTTGAACCCCTCTTGATTGCGTGGTTGGCTACTTCAGTGTGAGTTTGAAGCAAGTTCATCCTCTCACTAAAATGGGGGATAAATGTAGTGTAGGACAATGCATACCCTTGAATTTTCACACTTTTTTTGGCCCGAATTACTTTATTTATATTTATTTATGTATTAATTGGTCCTATTTGCATCCACAAGCTTAATAAATTATATATTTTTATGGCTAATCTTGACAAACATCAAAGGATAAATGATAATTTAATGATTTTGGCCGTGTCTTTGATTTTTGGGTCAAGACTAAGATGCCACCTAGGGTGTATTTTTTCTTCAAAGGTCTTGGGACCCTCTTTTTAAAAGCACCTTAAAGGGCCCCTTTTTGGAGTCTATGCCTTGAGTTTTAAGCCTAGGGACTAAGACGCCACCTAGGGCATCTTAGTCCTTTGTAGCATATTTTGACAATATTTTTGCATTTCCAGAATCCTCATCACATTTCCAAACTTCCCAAGTACACACATCCTAATTTGTTGTTTCTTAATTTTGTTATTTGCATTCATCATTTGGCTTGGATTACTAGGTTTTGTGAGTTGAATGTTAAATTGTCTTTTCCAAGCTTTTGCTTGGTGGTGAACCCTTCAAAGCCTAAAAGAACCTCTCCTAGGTCTTCCTTGTTGAGAATTGAATCACCTTTGGGTTAATAGTCAATCCAATTTAGGATCTATGAACATAAATTTCCCCAAGCTCCCGGGTTATTTTGATTTTTGCTAAGTACTGGCCCAAACCCCATCTATTGAAAACAATATCTGGCTCCTTTCACAAAAGCTTCATCTGACTGCCACCATGTGTCTGCTAGGTGCTCTTCATAGGTATTTCTCCCTTCACTCTTCAAACGAATCCCACCATGCTTCCATGTGTTAGAAATTCACACACTTCAAGGCTCCTTCTCTTCGCTTACCTATCGGGCCCTGACAATGTGCCACATAACATTGGTTTGCATACACTTCTTGGCGCCCCCCACTAGCAACACTATTTGTAAGGAAGACCTCAATGTGTCTTCAACGCACAAGCTTTCATCACAAGGAGGGAGGAATGAAACACATTCCCTGACCTATTGCCACATGGATCTTCTAAGGACTTCATTGTGCAAGAGTATGGAGCAAGTAATGGCCTCACCATGATTGCCACATGTTCTAACTCCCATCCTGAGTGAGCGACACATGTTGGCACTCTGTTCTACAGGGACCACTACCATCATTCATAGGGGATGCATCTGGCTCGAGGGAGAATACGTTCATGGTTAAAATATTTTTTCATTGCAATGGCCTAAGGGGAATCATTGGTGTATGCATCATTGCTCATGATCAAGGGATGATTTCTATTAATGGCTTGCTAGGCGGTGGGATTTTAATTATAAATACTACTTCTTCTTTTGAAGCAGGGGTTCAAAATTTATAGAGAAATTTTTGGAAAGATTCCAAACCTTTGTATTGTTTTAGATTATTGCATAGGATTTGCAGACTGTGCCATTGCTCGACCTTTCTATTTCTTAACTATTTTGATAAAGCTATATACTGTGCCATTATTGTATTGAGTAATTTGTTCACAAAATTCTATAATTTCAAATAGAAACTTGTTGATTAAGACCATGTCTTTGATTCTTCTTTTCAATAGATGTATGGAAGTTATTTTATGACATTGAATAAGTTGTTCAAATTTCCATTTTGATTTTTGTTGTTGTGACACATAGAAGATTGTTGAACGACCCTTAAATCATGTCTCATAGATAGGTTTATCATGCCCATATCTACTTCTTGGTGCATCGCCTTAGATTAGATTTATTTTATATTCATTTCTTTCTACCCTTTTCAACCCCCCAAATTATAGAAGAAGTCAACTTCTTTAAAAACCCGGAGGTCACTCAGTTTAGTGAAATAGGTCCCCCCTTTATATGAGTTTCCCTGCTACCTTGTCAATTTTTGGCATCAACAGTTTATTTTTTCTAGCACACCCAATGGGACAGATTAAATGTACCTAAATAAAAAGAGGGTGTATGAGCCATCAACCTATTACTAGGTCTCAAACAATGAATAATCTTGGCTTGTTAGTGCCTTCACTAGTAACAACATGAACTTGAACTTGTCCAGTGAACGTCCTGATCCCTCCACCAACCATGTTGCAAGTCACAAACATAAATTACATGGCTTGGGATGCTGGAAGTCCCATTATAGCACCAATTGCACCCACCGTTTGGGCCCCTATCCTAGTCTTTTCTCTAAAAGCTATTCCTAAATTTATCGGAGATGGCTCAAGAACACCATCCAAACATCTGCAAGATGTGGCAGACATGTGTTTGGTGCACAAAGTTATAGATCAAAACATAGTGTTTAGGTTTCTTGTAGCCTCTTTCATAGGGAAAGCATGAGACTGGTACCACACTCTGCCTGCTAACACCATCAATACTTGGGATCAGCTCAGGGATCCTTTCTATGAAAGATTATCAATTGATGGAGATAGGTCTTTGCTATACCATTAGCTAGCAACAATAAAGTAAACCCCATATGAAGCCATGACTGACTTCAACTCCCGGTTCCATACAACTTGGTAGAGGATTCAAATTGCTATACACTCGTCGACTGAGTTGGCGTTCATGTTCTACTTGAAATCCATCAATGCCGATATCTCGATGATGATCTAGTCTCTTGATGGAACCACACTACTAGATGCATACATCATAGCAGTCAAGGTGGAGAACAATTTGATTAACATTGGGGAGTTTCCACCTCAGCCCATCATGCCTATATTTCCTTAAGTACTAGTCCTCGCCCAGGAGATACCATCTACCAGTGCTCTCACACCTCCTGAGTCTATGTATACATATCCAAGCATGCCACAAAATGTTGCTTCTACATTTAGATCCTCAAAGGATGAGATGAGTGACATAAAATAATTGTTTGTGGAGCCTAGAAAATGAAGTAACTACTATCAAGCACAACCAGGCCGCTCCTCCAAGACTAGCTTACCAAAATTATCAATTTGAAAGACCCTCCTACCAATAGAACCAATATCAAGGAGGCACACACACAATTCTGCAGACTCAAATGACTAACCAAATAGTGCCAATTCCTACTCCACTAGGATCTGCTCAACCAAGTACAAGTAGAGAGCTGACCGCTGGGCAGAACAACCTCGTTGAAGATATCAATCCCTGGTGCTTCCCCTGTGGTGATGTGCATATGCCTCATAATTGTCTACGTAGAAATTTATAGCAAAAGATTGTAGAACAATGCAACCAAGGTGTGGTGCCAAGTTCAGGAGGTTATACATATGCCTCTCCATAAATGGAGAATGTGGTGCTTACCACACAAATGCAAGGAATGTCCTTGGAGAAAGAAAATGACATAGCTTCTGACCATGCCCTTTTCTCATGGATGGAAGGAGAAGAAATGGTTTTCACATACGAGGCATCCACATTAGAGACCCCATAAGCGCAATTCGACTACAATACTCAATCAAAAAGGAGATTCACGAATGAAACTATCACTCTACAATCTAGAAGAATCCCCGACCAATCCCCTAGTCCTTCTGCAGTCACTCCACAACCACAGCTGCGCAAAGAGATTGTCATAACCAGATTCAAAGAATAGAAGCCTTCGAATCTACCACCATTGAATGTGGTGGAACAATTGAATAAATCTTCTACTAACATATCCATTTGGGATATCTTAGCTATTCTGGAGTAGAAGTCATTACTGCAGAAGGCCCTCTAGGAAGATGCAGTTGTTCAACCAACAAATGAATTGCTCAAAGAAAAGGTTGTTGAACCATCACCTCTAGCCAAAGTTCTCACAAATACTATAGAGGAGACCTCTACTAAAGTCAAAGAAGAGAATTCAAAACCCAAGTGATTTTTCTTACCTCTCATTATGGGGAAGAAATTACAACATAATTCCATGATTGACTCTGGTGCTAGTACCACAATCATGCCCAAGTAGATGTTGAAGCCTTAGAAATTAGCTATGAACCCTTAAAGAGGGGGGTTATGCAGCTAGATGGGAACATAATCAAAACTATAGGTGTCATCAAAGACCTCTCCTTGAATTTATTCTCCTACCCTAGCATCATAGTTCTGCAAGATACTATGATCATAGATGTCCCTCCCATGTTCAACCTCTGCCTATCTTGAGAATTCACTTCAAAGATAGGCGGATACCTTTCTTTGGACTGGTTGCATATGATCCTCTAGACCAAGCATAGAGCTAAAATGAAGATAGTATAAAAACCTATGCATTTGAAACATGTGTCCAATGAAGCCATTGCCAAATTCGAAGCTGCTCATACCTCTTTCACCAAAGAAGAAACTTATGGTATCGAGCTACTTGAGGATGAGAAGGTAATTGGAGATCAGGCCGATCAAGAAGAAGTCCTTTTGAGAAAATACATAGAAACTGATACTTTCAGTAACTATCATGCTACTGGATTATTCACCTACATCATATATGACAAGGATGAAGAGATCCCAAAGGTAGTAAAGGACCCTGCGGTCAAACAAATCTCAGAGCTGTGGACATTGCACTTTGATGGTGCAAGATGCAAGGTTGGTAACAGTGTCAGGATATGTTTAAAATCTCAAACCAATGAATATATTCTTAGGTCCTTTCACTTGAAATTCAATTTCTCGAACAATGAATCCAAATACGAAGGCCTTGTGTACGGTCTAAGCCTCACGGAGTGCATGGGTGTGAAGAAAATAATGGTGTTTGGAGACTCTAAAATTATAATTAATCAAGTTCAAAACACCTCTACTGCAAAGAATGTTTGCATGTAGTCTTATAAACACAAGGTATGGGAACTCATTGAAGGTTTCAGGATTTTAACATCTAGACGGTGCCTAGGGAGTGGAATTCAACTATGGATCACATGACAATGATAGGATGTCAATTCGATCCCTCCTCTGAATTGATTAATAATTTACAATCTATATGAGTGATCATCTGAACCTCCATTCTACATAACAATCAAAGCTAGTAAGGGATGAACACATTGCCTTGTTCATCCATCAATTGGGAGAATTTTTCAATTAGCTTCAACCAAAGATTGAAGAAGCATACGAAGGGCAGATCATTCAGTTGAGATTGAAAAACTTCCGAAAGGGATAGTCACTCTCAAAAATATGTTCGACTATGATGATGCGAGGAATGATAGAAGGAAATTTGTGGTAGACAAGGTAGACTATGCTGATCTTTACGTTAGAGATGGAAGAAAACTAAAAGTTAGAAAATAAATTTTGCAACGTGACAAGGACAAAATCATGCACTTCTGTGAAAATAATGGAGTAGTGGCCTAGTCTTATGATGAACTCAGAGGATATGATCCCTACATCATCCACTACACTATCAAACTAATGGAAGGTGCTAAATCCATCCAAAAAAAGTAGAGGCCCATAAATCCAAAGATCAAATCCCTGATGGCACAAGAGTTAAAAAAGTTGATCCAGTCCAAGATTGTGTTTCCAATCAAGCACAATACATGGTTGTCCAACCTTGTTTCAATCCAAAAGAAGAACAAAGACACTCATCTTTGTGTCAACTTCCATGACCTAAACAAAGCATAACTAAAATATCATTACCCACTTCCTTCCATGGAATCAATCTTGTAGACCGTGGCAAGTTCAAAGATGTTTTCTCTATTAGATGGATTTTTGGTCTACAATCAAATCTAGGTTAAAGAAGAGGACCAAAACAAGACAACATTCACTACCAAGTGGTGAAAACTTACATATAATAAAATGCCTTACGACCTCTCAAATGCAGGAGCCACTTTCCAGTGGGTAATGGATATTGCTTTCAGTGAAATGATCAAAAAAATTATCCTCGTCTATTTAGATGATTTGATTGTATTCTCAAAGTCTAAAGATGATAATTTTGATAATCTAGAGGTGGTTTTCAAAAAATTCTAGGAGTTCATGGTATCCCTGAACCCGAAAAAATGTGTCTTCAGAGTACCATAAGGAAAATTATTGGGACATGTAGTGTTCAAAGAATGAATCACAATTGATCCTAAAAGGGTAAAAGCAATCAGGCAACTTCCCCTACTTGTCAACAAAAAGGGAGTCCAGTATTTTCTGGGGAAGGTTAACGTTGTAAGAAAAAATATTTATGATTTTGCAGGAATAATTAAACCAATCACCCTGATGCTGAAAAAGGATCAAATATTCAAATGGATGAAAGAAGCGAGAGAAGCCTTAAATAAGGCTAAGGATGCTATTTCTTTAGCTCTTGTACTGATAAATCCAGACCTGTCGAAGGACTTCATAATGTATGTATTTAGTAGCAAGACAAGCATCACTACTATTTTGACTCAAAAGGATAGTGAAGGAAAGGGAGAACATCTGATAGAATTTCACTCCCGGACCTTAAAGGAATATGAGATGAACTACAAATTCATTGAGAGGAAAACACTCACAATTGTACAGGGACTCAAGAATTTTTGACATCTTATATCCCACAATAAGGTGATTTTTTATGTCGCACATTCTTGTGTGTGCAAATACATCATGGAAGGAGAAATCATGAAAAAAAGGGCCAATTGAATCACTAAGATCCTTGAATACGAAATTGATGTGAAGCCTACAAAGACTGCCTGAGGATGAGGGTTGTGTGAATATTTGGCGCATGATGAAGAAATGGAAATCGAAGAAGAGAAATTAGAGCTGGTCCTAACAAATGAGTCCAAGCCCGAAGGCTACTGGCTGGAAAATAGAGTAAGATTTATGCACACCAAAAAGTATCTGCCGAGACTCCCTTATCAAAAAAGAAGATTCTATCGATTGAAAAACAACGGATACTCACTTATTAAAGGGATCCTCTTAAAGAGGAATTTCCATGGTGTTTCACCACAGAGCAAGCGAAGAGAATTCTCGACACTTTCCACAATGGTCCTAAGGGCAGACAATTCTTTGTGAATACCACCACCATCAAAATCCTATGTGTTGGGTAATTTTGGCCTACACTATTCAATGACTCGTACAACATGATAAAATCCTACAAAGAATGCCAATTCTTTGTAGGAAGAAGAAACAATTCTGCAATGCCTCTCCATCCGATAGTAACAGATGATCCATTCGTGCAATGGGGGCTAGATTTAATTAGAATGATGAATCCCACCTCTAGTGCCGGTCACAAGTGGATTCTCATAGCCAAAAAATAATTAATGAGATGGACTAAAGCCATGCCCCTAAAGAATGCAATAGAGGTGGAGATTGTGGAATTTATTGAGGGGCTAGTAACGAGATTCAACCCACCAAAGACTATTATTTCAGACAATGCCAAGGATTTCCTAGGCTCTAAGGTATGTCAACTCACACTTATGCATGGCATATTCTTGAAAACATCATCGAATTACTACTTGCAGGGGAACAACCTGGCCAAGCCAACTAACAAAAAATTAGTCTGACTCATTAAAAGGATCGGGTCAGATCTTGAGAAAGAGTGGCACAAGAATCTTTAGATAGAGTTATGGGAAAATCATATAACTCCCAAGAAAGTCCTTAAAATTTCAATTTATGAGCTAGTGTATGGAAATGAATCACTATTGCCTATCTCATTCGAGATTCCTGCATTACAGTTGCTCAAGTCCCTGGAAATTGAAGAAAATTGAGCCATGGAGGTTTGGTTGGCCGAGTTGTTGGAAGTGTAAGAAAAAAGGGAAAAAGCCTTGATAGCCATGTCCAACCACTAGCAGGTGGTTAAGAGATGGTTTGTTAAGAAAGCCTCAGACCAGGGTCTAAAGTGCAGAGACCTAGTACTAAAATTCAATGAAAGGGCAACAAAGCTTGACCGACATGGAAAATTTGACAGTCTATGGGAGGGCCCTTTCAAAATAATTCAGTGCAAAAAACATAATGCATTTGAATTGGAGAACATGGAAAAGGAAGCACTGGGTATTCCAGTTAATGAAATTCACTTAAAATTGTTCAATTAAGCTTCAGTTATTTTGCTAGTGTAAATATGTGAATAGTGTAATTATTTTCCTTCATTTTTTTGTTGATCGATCTTTCAGTAAGTTCCACAGTGCAAGAAATAGGGAAATTCATGGAACTCATCATGGAAAAGAGTAGAGAAAAGAAAATTATAACCATTATGCAGAAAAATAAACTCATGTGTGAAGAATTCAAATCAACCCATATTGTAAAAATAAATGAAAAAGAGACAAGAGGCTTAATATAAGCAGTATATTCATTATATATTCATATACTTTGATAAATACATTTCAAAATTTCTTTGAGGCCATACATTCAAAAGTATGTCTATATATTATGCAACGTCCTTATATATATTTACATAAGCCTTTTTTAGGCATATATATACAAAAAGGAAAAAAAAAAATTTTAAACTTCAATTGTCTGGAGTAGAAGCATTATCATCAACAACAAGATCATTATTTTCACCAGTAGGGAGGTTATTACCAACAACAATAGGACTAGGAGCAACAACATCAACACCAAGAACAAGTGGCGGGGGGAACATGAGGTTCCTGAAATCTGTGTACTAGTCCACATTGCAAAATATCACCACATTGTAGCAGTACAACAGGAAGTGACATGAACGGGTGGCTCTCTCTCGATGCTCAGCTAGTGAGAGATTTTAGAACCCGCTTAGGAATGGCACCCATGGTACCATCACATCTTCTTCAATGTGCCTTCACAAGTCACTTGTAATAGGAAGGCCCAAGCCATAGATCGCATTAGTCACCACCTCTCTGAGGTCGCCAAGGTACTTCTTCAGAAAAATTTAGAGCGTTGGACATAAAATCATAGCCTTAGGGACTTGGATGTTGAGCAAAGAAGCAACGAAGTGGGAGAAAATGTCTATGTTGACTTTGTACTTGTCTTCATATTCAATATAGACTCTCCCTAGAACCTATTTCATGACTATAGTATCTTGAGAATGCTTATTTTTGGTCATGCACTTAAGGTGTCTATTGGAAATATCTCCTAAAAATTCCATCCGGGACTTGTTACAAACTAGCCTAATGGGGTGTTCATGGTACCCAAACTCTTCTCAGCTACCTAAGCCTAGCTCTATGCAAACTCAAATCCTACTCAACTGCCTAATAGATAATCCTAGCTAATCACCTAATGCCAATTTTGCTAATCTCTAAGTGTGATTTTCTATTGTGATAGGGCCTAATTATAGAAATATACGAGGTAGCCACATGCCATAAGCATGGTGCCAATCGTGTGTTAACTCAAAAATTCCATCGAAGGCCAGCTCAAAGTTCTCACCTAGTTGCGTCTATAGGTACGAATTACTGCATGCAGGATTAAGGGGCGACAATTAATTAACACAAGTTGTTGGTAGTCCCAAGTGATAGCTTATATGGACGGATGCTGAGGTGTCATGCTGCAGGAAATTTCAAGCTATTAGGTTGAACAAAAATATTTTCTAAGTGCTCATTATGAACTTGGCTTAATTATTCCTTTTGGGATATTAATTGCCAAAGCATGCGAAAGGATAGCAAGCTTTCAATCAATGACTAAATTTCCTAGGAAAATCATGTCGAAGGATGTGATCACTAATGTAATTATGAATTCTTGTCTTTTCAAAAAGGAAAGTAATTCATTTCGCATGGGAAAGAGAGTTGGTAGTACATGCTGAATTTAATGTGAAAAGGCAACCGTTTTTTATTGATTTAAGGTAGAAAATCAAAGAAAAAGCTAAGTATTGCATACAAGAGCTAAACAAAGCAGAAAAATTCTTGAGTACACACAAGGATTTTGAGAGAAAAATTGCTGAGAAACCCAAGTGTGGTGCAAAAATCAATGAGCAACTAAGTGTAGAGGCAATTGCAGGAGATTCATTTCTTTGGTGTGAATTGAGCCCAAAACAAAGGCAGGAATTCATCTAGTTTTTTTGATTCAGAGCCTTGTATTTTTCTTTAGGTTTCATTCATACCACACTAGTGTGATTTCTAAGTAGAAGCTTGCAAAGAATGGAGGCAACCCAAAGTTCTCAAATAGAAATGCAAGGTGAAGAAACACAAAGTTTATATGACACCATGCATGCAACAACAACCACCTATGTCTTTGTGAACGTCTCTTACGCTTTGCTTGGTATACTAGAGAAGCTAGTGTGGGTGAATACAAGGGTTGTAGAAAAGAATAATACCCATAGAGACCGGAGTTGAATTAAGGAGGAATGGGATAATACTCTTAGGGAGGTAGCCTATGAAAGGATGAAGAGGAACGACGACCTGGATTCCTTAGCACAAAAGTGTTGGTTCAGTGGGCTTCCATAAGATATAGTTCCATTCATGCACTACTGCCCAAAATTGGTCGACGAAGCCGTCAAGCATTTCAAACTAGCTACCAACACCATTGAGGGATGAGAGCTAAGTGTTATCATATGCAAGGAGGCTATCTGGGATATGCTGTGCATCCAAGAATGAAGCTCCAAAGTAGACATGATGGAGTCATTCACTCCAACAAAGGGAGAGAGCATATGGAAAACCAAAGATTTTTCTCTGGACTTTTATAACAAAGAAGCCCAAATAAGCTCATAAAAATCTACCAAAGACCTCGACAATGCATACAAATTTCAAAGAAGACATGAAGGGTGCCTTCTTAATGATGGAATTTTTTTGCAGCCTAGACACCAACAGGTATGTTCAAGAATTTCAACTAGGCTTGGGGTTCCAGTTGCATAGGAAACATTCTATTTTCTGGTATGAATTCACAAAATTCCTCATTGAGGAGATGTTAAACCAGATAGAAGAGTACACGACACAATAGAGGTTCAGGTTCCCTTCCTTCCTTGCCCACATGTTTTTGCCTCAGAACCCCGACTTCTTCTAGAAGCATGTGGGGTTGGACATATTTGATGAAAATCAATAGAGGAAGCTAGTTTTTGTATGAAATACTCTCCTCTCTACAACATATGATTATTACGCATTTTAAGATTATTTCTTGATTTTGATTCTACAAGATTTGAGAGAGGAAGGCAGTATTTTACAGCTCAACTCACACCAGAAATAGTACATATAAAATTTCACTTCGAAATGCGACTATTTTCTAGGGGAAGATTTCACATTCATCTAGATGTGCGAATTCACTGGGGAACAATTTTGACTTCTGACATGTGTCACGTATTAGATAATAGCTCTTGAAATGTTCCACCAAGTATCAATTATCGAATTCACCTTTTGTAGCAAAAAATCTAATTAAGAAGAGAGGATTTTTCAGTTACCCGATGAGCTTTAAGATGATGATCATGGTCAAGAAGCAGACACATGACTTTCTAGAAGCGAAGTTGGCTCATTTGGGGCTAGTATGGATTTGCGATAAGTGGAATTACAACCCTGATGATGAATTACCGAATGAGTATGTCAAGGTAACACACAACCCCCAAACTTATTGGGAAAAGCATCATAATCCAATGGAAGATGTAGATGACCTTTTGGTGGACCTAATCCATATTCCAACTGAGGGTATTCGGCCTCCATGGATCAAATTCTACTTTTGGATGGGTAAATATGATAAGACAAAATAGATTGGGGTTACTCTTCGCAACAATTTGGCAAAGAATTACAAGTGGAGCGAAGAGAAGATTAAAGATTTTTGGATTTACCGATAGGAGACCTAGAAAAATGAGGCCCCTTATGATAGAATAGAGATGGATGATAGGTTTGATAAATTGTGGAATGATGAGCATCCTGAATTTGACAATAGTGATGATGAAGATGCTGACCTAGAAGAGGCTGAAGCATGCACCAGGGAAGGAGCAGAACCAGAAGTGGAGTGTCAAACAACCTTGACGTAGTAGAAAGGGAGGGAAATGAAGCAACCTAGAAAGGTTTCTTCAAATGTGTGGGAAAACATATAATGTGCGAGGGCTTATTGACTTGGACTTGGACTACAAAGAGGACTAGAAAAAAACCAACCTCAAAATTCGAAGATCGTAGTGTTGGAAAAATTGCCACCTGCCAAATGGCTATGCACCGAAGCATCTTCAGGAGAGTGTTCACAGGAGCCTGGGGAAAACCAAGAGCCCGCAACAAGCCAAGGATCATAATCATATATGTCATAGGTATCTTTTGCTCCCTCTTTTCTTGCTTCATAGTCTTTAGTAATTCCTATTGTGTCCGTGACACCCCTCACTTCAAGCGCTGGCCCTTCCTTTTCCGCCTCTGCTACCATGGTCATGGGAGGTTTCATACTGTTCTCTCATACAACACCATTTTCCTTTACTCCTCTGTGGACCTTTACACCTTTTGGCTTAGCCCATTTCACATCTACCAGTGCCTCATATTTTTCCTCCGAGACCGCCATTGATACCTCTCTTGCTGCTATTGTGTCGGCCCCAATCCAGTCTACCCAATATATGAAATCTTCCATGACACCACTTCCCTCTACTCTTCCTACTAGTCCACGAGCCGAGTATTGGAATATCCCTCTTCTCTCCTCAATCAGTCAATATTTCAAGAAACAAGTCTCTTGGAACTGCTACCCTTTCATTCCCCTTCGCCCTTCCTCTTGGTGCAACTTTCACAGGTGGACTCATTAGATCACCGATAGAGTTATTTTTAGAGGGCAATAAAACTAAAAAAGCATGGGAAATTAGAGTCCACAAAAAATGCTAAAAATCTAGCTGAGCTGAAAGTACAGACTATTTTCAATGAGGCTCAACAATCGCTACACTTTGCGACTATGTACTCATCTATCATCAAACTGCAAGGAGAGATATAGCTAGATGACTACAATATGTATGCCATGGGGCTCAACTTGAGCATAGATCAGATGCAAGACAAGGCTGAGCTCATGGAGGAGAATCAGTGGGTGGTGACCACCAACTTTCTTAAGTTCGGTCGCCAGCTAAAGAAGAGGGAAGAAGAGCTTAAAATCGTCAAGGAGAGGGTCAAGGTCTTGTTGGAAAAGGAAAAGGAAAGGGACGTTGAATTTAAGCACTTTTCACAACAAGAGGAGATGGAGCAGACCAAATTCTAGGGCGAACATGCAAATTTCCAATCCTTTGAACTGAACCTGGTCATTGAGCTACAACCAAACAACCAAAGATATCAAGACCAGTTGACCTAGGTTGAGGAAGAAGTGCAACTTAAAATAAGGAGCTCGACCATCAACATGCTCAACTAGAGCAACAAATACAATAGAAAGATGTGGACTTCAATGCCTGTTGGACCCAACTAGAAAATGAGGTCCTAGAAATGAAATAGTCCCTTGAGAGGGAAGCAACAAACAAGGAATGAGCCAAAGCAACCTGGATCATAGGATCAAAAGTTTTATAGGAAAAAATCACCATAGTGGAACAAAGGATTATAGAACTAGTGCATAATATTGAATTGAGGGATGCAAAATTTTTCCTCTTGAAGAGCTTCACCCAACCTCCTACCGCCCAATCATACCTCTTTCAAGTAGCCCAACAACTATATGTTTCACACTAGGAAAGAGTTAAGGCCTTGTAGTTGAATCTCCATCTGATGCTCCAATTCATGGCGGAGGCAACAAGTTTAGGCAAGGAGGTTTGCAGAGTGATTGAGCGATTTTCTCAATCCATTGCAGAAAGAGTCCTTGAGGCTAGGAGGTTGTTGGATAGGCTGTATATGGTCCCGGATGAAGTCTTAGAAAATGTGGGGATTGAGGATTGAAAGGCCACTACCAAAATAGCTAACAGGTTTATCCATTTCCATGCAAGCATCCTCCATGCCAACAAGTGCACCACTACATTGGACCAAACCATGAATAGCATGCAAGAAAGTTTCTCCCACCTAACTTAGATGGGCTTAGCTTCCCCGTTTCTTCCAGATGAATCAGTGGCCAGGACAAAGAAGATTGCAATGAATATTGAAGAGAAGCAGTAGGATGCATCTAATTTTTAGAGCTTCAGTCAACCACTTACTGCGAAGGATATTGAGGGTGTCACCCATCCGGTAGTGTGATTTCTTTTCCAACTCGTGTCCTGGGCTGGTATATTGATGACACTACCTTATAAAGAGATGATTGATCTACATGGAGCACATGAGAATCTGTGTGAAATATTGACTCCATTTGAGGCCGAATGGATACTTTTGTAGACCGCTCTCTCAAAGCTCTAATCGAGTTGCCCATGATAAGGACTCTGGTCTGTGAACCATAAATTTTTGGGTTCCTCATTCTGTAGGCAAAATGCCCTTGGTAGTTGCCAAAATTTGTGAACATAAATTTCCCAAGCTCCCTTTGGGTTATTTTGATTTTTTCTAAGTATTGGCCCATGCCCCATCTATTGAAAACATCATCGGGCTCCTTTCAAAAAAGCTTCATCCAACTACCGCCATGTGTTTGCCAAACGCTCTTCATAGGGATTTATCCTTTCACTCTTCAAATGGTTCCTACCATGCTTCCACATGTCAAAAATTCACACACTTTAAGGATCCTTCCCTTTGCTTCCCTATCAAGCCCTGACCACATGGCACGTAGCATCAGTCCACATAAAATTCTTGGCAGACCCCACCAACAACACCATTTGTAAGGAAGACCTCCACGTGTCTTCACCACGTAGGCTTTCATCACAAGGAGGGAGGAATAAACCACAAGCCCTGACCTATTTCTACATAGATCTTCTGAGGAATTCATCATGCAAGAGTATGGAGCAAGCAACAACCTCACCATGATTTCCACGTGTTCTAGCTGCCATCATGAGTGAGCAACACATATCAACACTCTGTTATGTAGGGATCACTACCATCATTCACAGGGGATGCATCTGGCTCGAGGGTGACCACATTCATGGTTTGAATATTTTTCCAGTTGCAATGAACTAAGGGGAATCATTGATGTATGCATCATTTCTCATGATCAGGGGATCTTTTCTGTTACTGGCCCGCCAGGCGATGGGATTTTAATTATAAATACCGCTTCTTCTTTCGAAGCAGGGGTTTGGAATTTATAGAGAAATTTATGGAAAGACTCCAGGACTTTGTATTGTTTTAGATTATTGCATAGGATTTGTAGACTGTGCCATTGTTCGATCTTTCTATTTCTTAACTATTTGATAAAGCTATATACTATGCCATTATTGTATTGAGTAATTTTTTTGCAGAATTCTATAATTTTAAATATAAGCTTGCTGATTAAGACCATGTCTTTGACTCTTATTTTCAGTCGATGTATGGAAGTTATTTTATGTCATTGAATAAGTTGTTCAAATTTCCATTTTGATTTCTGTTGTTCTGAGACATAGCAGATTGCTAAACGACCCTTAAATCATGTCTCACAAATAGGTTTATCGTGCCCATATCTACTTCTTGGTGCATTGCCTTAGATTATATTTATTTCATACTCATTTATTTCTACCCTTTTCAACCCCCAATTATAGAAGAAGCTGGTTTCTTTAAAAACCCAGAGGTCACTCAGTTTAGCGCAATAGGTCCCCCCTTTACCTGAGTTTCCTATAAAGGATTTTACCTTGTCAATTTTTAGCATCAACAAGATCCTAGGACATTATTGAATGATAATTGGATAAGAGCGGTGTTCTATGACCTAGGCCATAAAGCACCCAATTTTCACGTATTATTCACATTATATTCAAACAAATGATATTACAATACAGTCACTTCCATTATCCTCTTTTCCTCCACCATGGAAGCACCTATGCACCTGTAAACAACTTCCTTATGTATCAATCTATCCTTGTACTTGCAATGAAACTCTACATCCAACTATGGCTCATGATTCTACATCCAAGAGCCTAAATTTATAGACTTGTGAAGACTTCTTAAGACCCAAAAAAGGCTCTTAAATATGACCCTTCATTTAAAAAATCCCCAACCCTCAGAATAGCTCCTCAAAATATGAAAGGACATCGATTTTGGTTCCAATACTTCCTCTCCAACTTGGACACCCAAACATGAGAGATAAACATTAAATTAAATGTAAAAAATTATGGAATACCAAGAGACACCTATTGCCTCATTCCAAGCTCCCACTTGGAGAATCCCAACAATCACTCATGTGTCCTTTTTATTATCTTTATTATCCCATTTTAGGCATTTAGATGTGGGGAAAATAGTATTAAATATTTATGTCCACAACTCACATTTACTACTATGATTGGACCATCACCCCTTATGAATATATTACAAACAATGGCGAGAATTAATATTACAAAATAATTTCTTAATACACCCTAAGTGTCTAGAGATACTTTCTAAGGATGTTGGAACCATGCAATATGATATAGGATTTACAAGGTGGATGACACCTTAATCCTAACATTCTCCCACTTGATATGAACATTGTAAATAAAATCATAGGAATGACAAACACGAGAAAAAAATACCTTAGCCAATCATGTACCATCTAAATATTCATCATGCTCTCATACTCCAGCAAGATATCTGCAAAAGAAACCATGATAACCACCATCAAGCACACAACTCCTTCACATCCTCTAGAATGCTACTTATGGAAGAAAAAAGAAACATGCCAAGGTGAAACATATCAAATTTCACTAAAACCTCCACCAATATTTATATGAACACAAGCATCAAATTCAAATGATAATAAAGGATTTGAGTAGTTTCCTTACTCATACTAATTGGAATAGTAACCAAAAAAAATTGTAACTCATCCAAGGTAACCATACCTCAAAATAGAGTATACAAATCATAGATAAAACTTCATTCCATCAACATACCAACCCAAAATATGTAATCAAGTATCGATATCCATCCTTCTATCTCAATGCAACACACCAATGTAAAAATTACCATAGATAAGGCCAACTAACAAATTCTACTTAAACGTGCTGAAATAATCTTGTGGATATAGATAGTTCACATTTGAGTAATCCCACTACAACCAATAGGCTATACACACCTAAAAATTACACAACTCATAGATACCAGTCCAATGAAACATGGAAAATTATTATCACATCAATAACTAGGAAACCAACATATCAAAGAGGATAACTAGACATATATCCAAAAACTCCCACTGCATGAGTAATGTCAAATCTAAAAATTTCATGACATACCAAGTCTACCTATAGTACTTCACACAGAGGATGTGGCTAACTCATCTATTACATAGTGTTAAAGGAACATAAAATGATATGCAAATCTTGCAAACAAATATTCTACTATACCTCTCTCACCACTAGTCTCCATAGATCTACCAAGTTATTTACACTCAACCATGTGAAAATAAAAATATAAGAAGAATACCATGACCAAAGAGAGAACCTACAAATCAAAACATATTATTTTTTCACACTAACATGCACCAAGTTGTGTAATGTAAGATCTCCTTCACCATTCCCAAATTGAAAGGATATCAACATCTAACATTCAAATTAAATGAAATAATGATAGTAATAGATGTAAACCTCTCTAGAAGACGGGGTTAAAGCATTTCTAGCCTAGATAAAGTGACAGCCAACATATCTAAGCTGAAAAACCAATATCAAACAAAGGAACATAAACAATGAGAAATAACCAAAATCATTAAATCAAGCACTCCCCATTGTAGTTGCTTCACTTCCCTTGTCTCTCCTATTTATCCTTTTGTAATCTTTGCCCTTAGATTTTTTGTTTTACTTGTGTAATAACCTACAAATTGTAAGTACAAAGTTGTAGATAAATGGCCAAGATTGAGTTTCTAGAAAGATGCCCAGATCAACGGTGGAGGATTTATGCACCAAAAAGAGGCGGGTAATGGAGGCTATGATACCGATGGCTATGACGCCCGACGGCTATGACATAAATAAAGGCCATGACAAAGATTAATGAACAAGGTATATTTGACCAAAAGGGAGGCATAAATAATTTAAAGAAATTATTTATTCGAGAAAAAGGGAAAATGAAGGAAATGGACAAGTGGAAAATAAATAATTCATTCAAATAATTCATTTGAGGGAAAATGGAAAAGGGGGATTAAATAATTAAATTGACTTAATTATTTAATACAAGAGACACGTGAACAAATAAATAATTTAGACAATTATTTAATGATAGTTGAATTAAAAGAGGAAGTGAATAGTTAAATAATTAATATTAATTATTTAACCATAGAAGAAAAAAAAGACAAGAAAATAATTAAATAAAGATTAATTAATTTATTTATTGAAGGGGAATATTAGTGATATAATTAATTTATTTAATTGGTCAGTATAAAATAAAGATTAAAGAGTGAATTAATTAAATAATAAAAATTATTTAATTAACAAAGGAATATGGTTATGGATAATAATAATAAAAATTATTCAATTATCAAAGGGCGACGACCAAGAAAAATGGTGCTCCCAGACTTAGGAATTTTTTTAGTGTCTACATTTTGCCCCTCTTTGACATAATGCAGTTCATCACGTTGTGTCAAAGAAATTTAATTATGAAATATGCCCCAATGTAAAGAGAATGAGGAAAGGTGACTGAGAGGGTTGTGGCATGCCCCCTTTAGAGGACAGGCATGTTCAAAGAACACAAATGCGCTCTTGAAATGGATGATAAGACTAGAGGATGAAGGATAGAATAAATGTTAGCACATAAGAGATGGAGAGATGGACATTAGCGTGAAAAAGGAAACAAAGATGGAGATGGAAAGTTAGACAGGAAATGATAAGGGAACCAACTTTCATTCTTTTATATTTATCATCATCAGGCATCAATTTTTTTCAAATGGAACACAAACACCATGGTATGACATAGACCAAGGTGTGGAAGGTGACCATTTGGGAGAGATAAGCAGTCAAAAGAAAAAGTGAATATACAAGGAATTCCCAACTCATACTAAGGATCCAATTATCCTAGTCTTTTTGCCAAGAAAAACCATAGGCAACAAACAAAGAAAAGAGGTCATGATCCATCATCATCCCTCTAAATAATTTAATAGGACATCCTCGAGGTAACTAGTAACATGACTGAGAATCAATCAAAAAAATAAGATAAATCCAGATCAACAAAGTGTGTTCCAGAGAGACAATGTTTGCTGATAGTTTTGATATGATTGATTAGGTTGACCAAAATGACTGAGTTTGATTGATAAGTTAGACAAAGGTTGAAAAATTGATTTGATTGACCATGCCTAGATTTAGGAAGGACACATCCTAATTAAGGCAAGATTGATTGATAGTGTTGACAAGATTGATTGATTATTTGAGGGCGGGTGCAAAAAGATGGATAACCAATTTGTGACCAACTTTTTTAATTTTTTTTGAAAGCTCATAATGAGAGTGTGTTATAATGTGAGTGTGTTATAAAGCACTCGTGTTATGGCTTGGTGTGTTGAAATTGAGGCTCAACCACAACGAGCCCATAACACACTCGTGTTATGACCTATTAAAATCCAAAAAAAAAGAAATTGAATTTATTTTAACTTGTCACTATGTTTTTTTCTTGCTCGTGGCCAAAACCCCAATTTTCCATGCTCACATTTTGGGAGGAGATATTTTGCAAAATTATTTATCAACGGTTGTTGTTTCATCACCAGGATGTTGCCACATCAACGAGGAGGTCTGAGAAGTAAGGATTGTTTATTTTTTGTTTTTAATTTGTTAGTTTTAGATTGTTTTTAATATTTATTATTTGAATTTGTAGGAGATGTTAATCAAATTTTAAACCCTCCTCAAAATTCTCAACAAGAACAAGAACAAGAACAACAACAAGAGGAATAAAATCCTCAACAAGCACATCAAGAATAACAACAAAAAAATACTCAAGTTAATCAACCACAAACTCAATCTCCTCCACCAATCCCTCAACATCCTCCTACCACTCAACAAAAAAAAAAGAGTGAGATTGAGAACAATAAAAAATAAATTGAGGATTTAATTAGGAGGTTGAATGATCCAAATGGTTCAACCGTGGAAAGAATGACCCTAAAAAATTCACTAAAAGAAATGATAAAACATGTAGATTCAATTAGCAAACAATTAAATGGTTGGTAGGATAGGAGGAATGGTGGCTAGGGCTTATTACCAAGATAAATTATCATATAAAAATGTAAAAGATTTAAAAATTACAAAAGGTGATTTGTGCTCATTATTCACTAACCCACGGTCAAATGCAAATATTACCCTCAATACAAAGAGGTTTCTTGTTCATTGGTGCCACCACCAACAGATTAGGATTTTTTTTTGGGATAGGTGGTACATAGTTTTTGATTAGCCACCATGCAACAATTGTGAAGTACCACAATATTTCCTTAGGAAACTATACTGTGAGTTTATCTTGAACAAATTCAAAAATTATTTTGATATGAGGGACTTCTAGGGGAGAGGTGGGGGGTCGAATCAAGATAGACCCCATGCACAACAAGATCCTACGTGGCAAGGGAGACGACCTCTCGCTAGGCCGCCTCATGAGCACATCGTTATCCATTTCATTGAGAAGGAGAGTACCGATGTAGAGACTTTATAGGCCATCAAATCTTTGACCTAGAGTGTCATCCAACATGCCAAACCTGTTCTAAAACACCATCTAGGGGAGTCTTCGAGTGGTGGGATTCGATCCCATTTATGTCAATCTTGCGGGGCATCTTATTCATATGACCCCACCAACACTCAGGAGGTTGCTACATAGGATCCATCCGTAGCTATGGAGATGGCAAGGGTAGCTAAAATTTTGCATGAGGCCTATGAAATTGATACTCAGGTAAAAGTTAGCATGTTTATTGAATTTAATTTATTAAATGTCAATTTTAAAATGCAAGATTATCTAGTTTAGTTTTATGATTTTAATAAAATTGCAGGATCATAGTGTTGATACTGGACACATCGGCCCTACACCTATTTATTTCTCCATTGCACCTATCATTGAGGTATGTAACTAATAAAAAATTATAAATTTATTACATGTTAATAGAATTGTTGTATGAGTTGTATTTTAATATGTGATTTTAGATGTTGAGTAGGCTAATATTGGAGGTTTCGAGGGAAAAAATCCTAGTGCCAGTGGATTTAGTCAAACCTACACATAGGTAATAGAATAAAGAGTTTAGCTAATGAATTGTACTTAGTAGATTTGTGTAGTTTATATTCATATCGTTGATTATGTTGCATTGCACATCTTTCAAACTCAAAGCATTACTTCACATTCCATAGCTAATAACTAGATGTTGATAGATGACAAAATTTCAACTACAATATAGTTGTTTAGAAAGTCAACATAATAAGTGATGCAATTACTTCACATAGCATAAGTAATAAGTAGGAGCAACTTCCAATTGCATTTTCTTGTCATGGCATTCTGTGAGACCACTTTTTACTGAGGCATCTTTTCAAACAACTCACTGCCTTGTCTATGCTATGGATGCTTGGAAGGAATATATGAAAGAATAATAGTAAGCAATAACATAGAAAATGTAATGAGTTGTTTGAAAAAATGCCTCAAAGAAATGCGGTCTGATGGTGATGTCCATCACCATCAGACCCAATTTATTTTAGGCACTTTTTCAAACAACTCATCGTCTTTTCTATGCTACACATTTTCCATATATGTCTACCAAAGCATTTTATCAAACAGTTCATTTACTCATTTCTATGGCTAAAAGCTTAAAAAATGTGCTTTCCAACAAACTATGGATGCTTGGAAAAAATCTATTAGAGAATAATAGCAAGCAATAGCATAGACAAGGTAGTTAGTAGTTTGAAAAAAATTCTCAAAGAAACATGATCTCATGGTGATGGAATGCCATTCCATCACCATGAGACCACATTTCTTCAAGGAATTTATTCAAACAACTCACCACCTTTTATATGATACCACATTTTCCATACATGTGTACCAAAACATTTTATCAAACTACTCACTTCCTTGCTGCTATGGCTAAAAGCCTAAAATAGGTGCTTTCCAACAAACTATGGATGCTTGGAAAATTTTCTGTCAAAGCATAATAGTAAGCAATAATACCATAGAGAAGGAAATCAACTGTTTGAAAAAATGCTTGAAAGAAATATGGTCTTATGGTGATGGAATTCCATGACGTGCATTTGTTTGTAATGGCATTCCATCACCATGATACCCCATTTCTTTGAGGCATTTTTTCAAATAGTTCACTGCCTTCTCTATGCCACCACAGTTATCGTACATGTCTATGAAAGCATTTTATCAAATGATTTACCAGCTTGCTACTATGGGTAAAAGCCTAAAAACACGTTCTTTCAAACAAGATATGGATAGGGAAAATAGTAAGCATGATAGTAAAAAATATATAGTTTAATAAGTACTCAATTTTTTTTTCATTATCTCATACATTATAAGTCATGATGTGGATCACTATTGTAGTTTTCGTGATTGAATAATTTTTTATTTTATTTTCAAATGTTTCAAGTGGAAACACCTCTAAATGTTCAGATGGAAATGGACATCGATGCTTCATCTGCTATAGAATCCTTGATGGATCTAATAGGGGAGGTATGAGGCAAATTACTAAATTTCAATTTACATTCATTGTTATAGATGTTACTAAAAAATCAAACCATTATTGATTTGTAGTTTAATTTCTATTTGGATGGTTTATACAGGGATTTAGTATGCCTCAACATGGGAATTTGAATATTTCCCTCATGGAGAGTGATTATCAGATGGCAGTAAGTGATTATTTTGTTAAATATATATATATATATATATTTAATGTATTTTCTATATATTAATGTCTTTACTTATTATTGTAACAAATAAGACTTCACTAAGAACTAAACACTAGGAGGAGCACCAAGAGCACTCCTCGACCGCAACATAAGTGAGTAATAGATGTATCACCATCTGATCAACAAGCAAAGGGCAAAATTTTATTTTGAGAGCATGTAGAGCGACAAATTTTGATTCTAGAGCCCTTTGTTGTATGCCTATATGGCATTTTTATACATATTTTGTATTGAATATATTTGACGTTGTATGCCTATATGGCATTCTCGTAAGCCTATATGGGTATTTTGTACCTATATTTTATACTTATATTGACATATATTGATGTATGCCTACATGTATATTTGGTTAATACAAATCTTTTTTATCGATGGTGTCCATATTTGCATTATAAATCCATGGTTCAATAGATATGAGTTACATGTATTCAAGTGTATACTTTACAACTTATGTGTATGCTTTGTGACTTACACGTTTTCATGCATATTTTTTTATATTAATTTGCGTATACTATGTATTCGTGTGTATACTTCAAGGATTACGTGTTTTTGAGTACTTGTGCTTCCCTTATTCATAGGTACATTCTTGACTTATTCATATGTATAATTATTAATTGGTTAGCCCTAGCATTGATCACTATCCTTCATTTTTTGTCTTGAATATTAATTGATTAATGCTAAACAACTTTATTAGTCGATGCTAAACTTCAATATTTCTAGGAATACTAGTAGAGTTACAAATTCCAAAATTGCACAAATTGAAAAGAAAATATTAACTGTAAATAAATGAAATGATTATTAACTTGATAATTGATTAAGAATGAATATAAAATATATCAAGAGATGAGCCTTCTAGAATGACAACTACCAACAAGAAAATATGCAAAGCATTTACAATACTTTGAAAGTAATAATCCACCCAAAATTACAATGGGAGAGAAGTGATGTAGAGTAGGGAGGCCTTCAATTACCAGTAAAAAATTTAATTGATTTCAACAAGCTTTCAATCTCCAAAACCCTAACTAGGGCGATTCCCTTCACAACTTCATTATTTGCCTTGTAGGTCTATAGACCTAGTTTCTTGGAACTATCTCACAACTCCACTCTCAAACCCATTAACCAATTATATTTTTAGTCACCCTTTAAGGCATACCAAAACATATGTCAAAAGCTCATATAATTCTTTTGGAACAAATCCCTCAAACTGATGCTTCTACGTTGTCCCCTTAAGCCAAATAGGCCTAATTTACAAATAAACTCTCCTCGAAACAATATAGCAACCCCAAATACCTATGGAAAGTCATTTACTAGTCTATAAAACCACCAAATCTATAAATTTTAGCCATTGAACCTCTCACTAAGGCCACTTTATACAAAACCCTCAATTTTAACAAGTTACAAAGGGATTTACTAAAAATCCCACTTCTTAACTTCTTTACACTTCACCAATGCATCAAAAATTCTTAAAATGGCCTACACATGCTTAATATATAAAAAAAAATTTCTTCTCCAAGAGTTTTCCTCACTTACCCACCTTTAACCATCAAATTTCACTCAAAACATTCAAATTTGACAACTAGGGCATCATTCCCAAACCCCCAATTGACCTCTACTGCTCCAAAAAACATTAAATAAACTAAATCCTACCATATTGGGCCCATTTCGCTTAGCTACAAGAGTTACAGTAAGTGGAATGGGCCATAATCACATTTTTATGTCTTCAAAACCTTAAAATTGGAGTTTCAGACCCACCTCCAGGGAAAAATCAATAAGATTCTACAACCCCAATGGGAATGCCTCAAAGTAAATAAAAATGATAGATAGGACAGTGAAACAACAATTCAAATCAATTTGGAGTCACCATCAGGCCGTACAGGCCGTGCAACTACTCTACAACAACAATATTCAATAGAAAAGATATATAATTTCAATGAAAACATGAGCTTTATTATTCAATATTTCAGAAAACCTCCAAAAACCTTCATCCGTCGAGTTTCCAACATATTTTAAATCTTAACCAACCTATTACAATTTTTCTAACTTCCCTTTGAATTCCCATGACCATTGGGCTTCCTCAATTTTACATTTTTTTTGCACTTTTATAACTTTTCAATATTGTACTTTTGACAATTTTGAAAAAATGTGATAATATACAATGACTCCTAATTACCTATTATATGGTCTATTAGGAACTTATTGAATTAAAAAAAATTCAAACACACCTAAAACTACCAAAATATCTCATTTGACAACATGAACACGAAATGCATTTGGTGCCCTTGCACCAAGAAGGCTTATTTAAGATCCTTGAGCAATGTATTTCCTAATGCTCCCTTGTTCTTATATATCTTAATTCGGTTTAATCCAAAGAGTTCCATGAAATGCTTTATCTAAAAGAAAAAAAAATGTTTTCAATTGGTATTCCATGAAATGATTCATAAAAAGATTCCAATATATTTAATCCTTTTATTGGAACAACTCAATTAAACAAAGGATACACAATCTTCACAACAATTACAAAAAATAATGTTCATAGTAGATGAAGTAGTGTTTCGGTGTGAAAGAGGACCATGCCTATTGTAAACTTACGTATCGAGACACATTGAAGTAGTTTATTTGGTTTCACAAATTGTAAAATGAAAGTTGCACCACTTTGTAACTTTACATTGCTTACATTTGACACTTTTTTTGTCAAGTAAAAACTGGACACCACGGGAAAAAGACTCTGAGATAACAAAAAATGAGAGAGGTTATTGTAGAGGGGCCAAATTCAATCCCGTAGGCTTAGACAAAGAGTTTCTAAGTGTCACGGATTTTGAGTAATATCCTGTCAAATATTGCTTCCCTTTTTCACTTTGGAACCTTAAGAGATCGAGCCGATTGAACGTAGCTCAGAGTGATTCCGTGTGTTTGGGTGTGAAAGAAGACCATTCCTAGTGTAAACATACCCATTTGGATGCATTGAAATAGTCTGTTTGGTCACATGAGTTGTAGAATGAAAGTTGCACCACTTTGCAACTTTCAACTACTTGCATTTGAAAACATTTTCCCCAAGTGAAATTTTCCACCTTGAGAAAATTCCTTCGAGATAGCAAAAACCAAGAGAGTTTATTGTAGAGGGGCACAACACGATCCCATGGGATTAGACAAGAAGTTTCTAAGCATCATAGTATCCGAGTAACACCATGTTGAAGTTTGCAACTATTTTGCATTTTGGACTCTTGAGGGATCAATCCGATTGAACGTAGCTCAGAGTGATTCCATGTGTTTGGGTGCAAAAGAAAACCATGTATACTATAGACATACCTATTTGGACGTGTTGGAACAGTCCATTTGGTCACACAAGTTGCAAAATGAAAGTTGCACCACTTTGCAACTTTCAACTACTTGCATTGACAAATTTTTCCCCAAGTGAAAATTCGCCATCACGAGAAAATGCCTCTGAGATAGAAAAAATTGAGAGGTTATTGTAGAGGGGCCCAATGCGATCCCATAGGATCAGATGAGATATTCAAGTAACAACATGCTGAAGTTTGTAGCCGTTTTGCACTTTGGACACTTAAGGGATCGATCTGGTTGAACATAGCTCAGAGCGATTCCACATGTTTGGGTGCGAAAGAGGACCATGCCTAGCATAAACCTACCTATTTAGATGTGTTACAATAGTCTATTTGGTCACATGAGTTGCAAAATGAAAGTTGCACCACTTTGCAACTTTCAACTACTTGCATTTGACAACTTTTTTCCCAAGTGAAAATTTGCCACCACGAGAAAATTGCTCTAAGATAGAAAAAATTGAGAGAGGTTATTGTAGAGGGGCACAATGCAATCTGATAGGATTAGACAAGAAGTTTCTAAGCATCATAGTAACTGAGTAATAACATGTTTAATTTTGCATCCATTTTGCACTTTGGAATTTTAAGGGATCGATTCGGTTGAACATAGCTTGGAGTGATTCCGCATGTTTGGGTGTGAAAGAGGACCATGCATAGCGTAAAAATACCTATTCAAATGTGTTGGAACATTTTATTTGGTCACACGAGTTGTAGGACAAAAATTGCACCACTTTACAACTTTCAATTACTTGCATTTGACAACTTTTTCCCGAAGTGAAGATTCACCATGATGGGAAAATGCCTCTGAGATAGAAAAAAATGAGAGAGGTTATTGTAGAGGGGTCCAATGCAATCCCATAGGATTAGAAAAGAAGTTTCTAAGAATCACGGTATCTAAGTAACAACATGTTGAAGTTTGTAGACATTTTGCACTTTGGACTCTTAAGGGATCGATCTGGTTGAATGTAGCTCAAAGTGATTCCACATGTTTGGGTGCAAAAGAGGACCATGCCTAGAGTAAACATACCTATTCAAATGTGTTGGAATAGTCCATTTGGTCACATGAGTTGTAGAACGAAAGTTGCACCATTTTGTAACTTTACATTACTGGTAATTGACACTTTTTCATCAAGTCAGTCAAAATTGGACATCATGGAAAAATGACTTTGAGATAAAAAAATAAAGAGAGGTTATTGTAGAGGTGGCCTATGTGATCCCGATGCCTCAGATGAAATTTCTGTAACCAACATGGTATCCGGGTAACATGCCATCAAAGATTGTTGTCCTTTTGCAATTTGGACTGTTAAGGTATTGCATTGCTTGAATTACAAATGTTTGAGGGCATAAATAAATTTTGAGGTAGAGAAGGGAGGAAATCAACCTAAAATCATAATTCAAGCCTTTAGAAATAACTTTGCAACCCTTTTAAACCTATCTCTTCAAATATTCACAAATTCACTCAAATTCCCTTATAGGTCTGTAGACCTAGTTTCTAGACCAAAAATCTTAGATCCAATCTCAAAGCCACTAACCAATTGTATTTTAAGATGCCATTTAATATATTAAAAATCATATCTCAAAAGAAACATAGGTCACTTTGAACCAACTTCTCCAAAATCATATAACTACATTGTCCTAGACCTTAATTAGGCCACTTTAACAAAGCATTACCCACTCAAACGCCTTTCCAACCCTAAATATTCATGGAAATTCACTTACTAGTCTACAAAACCTCCAAATCCACAACTTTTGATGAAATAATCACTTCTTATTACACCAAAACATGAAACCCTCACTTTATGCCATTCCAAAGGGGTTTATTGAAAAACACTATTCTAGGATTCTACACAAGCAACCAAGGAATCAAACACCTTTATTTATTTTTGAAGAGGCTGTAAGGTTCATAAAAATTTACTGCCCCCAAGAGTTTCTACAACTTCCCTATTTTAACCATCAATTTTCACTCAAAATACATAGTTTTACAATTAGGGCATCATGCCCAGGCACTAAACTCGCCTTCCCTGCCCTTCCAAAGCTTCAAAAACTTCAATATATACCTACTCATACCAAATAAAAAATATCCCAATATTTCCTAAGACAATTTCACCAAAACCCAACATCGAAACTCCATTTTTAAGCCAAAATCCACCTAATTTCCTTTGGGAAAACAACCCAAAAAACTCCTAAAATTTTTCCCTACTCCTAAATATTATTCCTACATCTAATAATAAAATTTTGGACTCATTACACTGAGCCATAAAGAGAAAAAATAGGTGGAACAAGTCATTTATCCATTTTTAGTCTTCAAACCCTTATGGCTAGCTGTACAGACCCGTAGTTAGTAATTTGACAATAAATTTTTTAAAACTCAATGAATTTAATTCACTCAAAATAAAAAACATAGCTAACACATATCTATACCAATTTGAAAATATTTCAAGACATAATACTTCTGTACAACCAAGTATAATAGTTTGCAACAAAAAATTCAATGAAACACACATAATTACAAGAGAAATTAGGGGATTTTTATTATTTTTCCTTCACAAAAACCTTCAAAAACATCTTCCTTCGAGTTACCAACATATTTAAAATTTAAAAAACCTATGAAAATGGATCTAACTTCCCTTTGAATTCCCATGACTGTTGGGCTTCGTCAAGTTTACATTTTTTCGCACTTTTTCACATTGACAACTTTTCAATTTTTGCAATTTTACATCATTTTGATAAATATGCAAAATGAACTCTAAAATGACGCCAAAACCAACTAACATGACTTATTACATTATAAATTGGTCTAATATGACCTTATTAAATTGAAAAAAACTCAAAATACAAAACTAACTTAAGACTTCCATGAACCAAATTTTCTCAATAACCTTGGTGCCCTTGCACCAAGTTTCAATATTTGAGTAAATATCATTACAAGTAAATATAATTACAATTACTTAGGTACTCCTTTCTCACAGATCTTTTACAATGTCACTCATACATTCAATATTATCTTATAATGTGTACATCATAGGTTCTCATGATGATGTTAACTTTAGATGAGTAACTCGAGATTCCCTCACTAAGCTTCACACACTCTTTTATAATGGCTTCAAATCAGAATTGAGATTTGTCAAGATCATCAAAATAAGGATGTTTCATTGATTTTTTGGCCGAGATTCTCTTTGATGGCTCATATATCAACATTTTCTACAAGGAGAGACCAATCAATTTTTAGTAGTTTACTTACAAACATACAAAGTAAAAGAAGAAAAAGAAAGAGCATCCAAAATGGAAATGAAATGAAAATAGATGGTTGGAACTTACAGAAAACAAATCCACACCATTTGGTTCCAACTTAGGAATAAAAAGGAATAAATATTGACGCTTCCATTGAGGATATGCATGTCAGTCTCTCAACTTAGTCACTCTTGGTCATACATCTTCACTAGGAGTTCCAAGATACCTATTGCACACAACACCTCTCATGAATAAAATAACTTGAAAATCGAGATGCTCTTATAATGTCTACATAATAGGTGCTCATGATAAGGTTAAATTAAAATGAATAACTCAAAATTCCCTCACCAAGCTTTGCACACACTTTTGTAATGGCTGAAAATCATATTGATATTTGTCAAGATCATCAAAATAAGGATGTTGCATTTCTTTTCTGGCTCATAAGTCTGCAATTTCTGCAAGGGGACACCAATCAATTTTTAGCAGGTTACTTACAAATAGGATAAGTAAAAGAAGATGATAGCATTGACATTAAAAAATTTAATGTGCATACAAGTATAAATTAATAAGAACCAATGTGCATACTTATAAATTAATCCATTGAACCACTTGGGTTTTCTCTACTCTTTATTGTGTCAAGTATTGCCTCATGGTCAGACTCACAGACCTTCCAAAAGGTCTTGTTGAAAGGTCTATGCCCATAGTTGGTCAAAAATTGGATTCCATGACAAGGTTTAAGTAATGAAGAATCTTACGATGCATGTCAAAGTCCTAAAACAACCAATGTTTAACACTCTTATGTGGGTACCTTCTAAGCCACGTTCCAGTAACAACAACTGAGCTTGTAGGGTATTCGATGTTTTCTCCATCTATAACTGGGGCCTCCAATTTATTTTTGACCTCAACAAAATGACACAATTAATAGTATGTTCCCTCTTCATTGTCTTCATCTGTAGTAACTGCATAAACATGCCCTACATTGATATGTGCAACAAATCTCTTGAAATTAGTCAACATTACGAATACACTACAAAGTAAGATAACAATAGGAATTTCAAAAACTAAGAAAGTAGATATATTACCTGGTTGAACTAGATCTGATACGTGGTCAAAGTCAACTGATGATTTCATCTTTGTTAGTTCCAATGCCATTAGAGGGAGATACGTGTGAAGTGGGCTAAGATAACTTGTCAACCATTTGTCAACCCACTCCCCTGTCTCACAATCATTCCAGGTTTGCATTATACATGAAGAACAAAAGGATGCCATCTTCTATGTATTGATACTCCATGAACCTGCATCTGAGCTAAGGAAAGAGTGTAGCTCACTCGATCATGTTAGTGTACAACAATCCTCATATGGTGCAATTTTAGTATCATCCATCAACCAAAAAAATATATGAACAAAAGACATACCTTCATTACCTAGACCCATCGAAGCATTTCACCACTCGATGATTGATCTTGCATATGTCGAATTTGCACTGTCTTTATACTTTAACTCTTCTCGTGCTAATTCTATTTTCACGCATGCTCCTGCACCATCATGCTTCCCCTTTCCATGCCCAACCTCACAAAAGTTCCACATATGTTGAACACCTATAATGACATGAATCTTTCTCAACTAGTAGAACATGCACGAGTTCTTGATCTATGTTGCACAGTTATCTGACCATATTAAATGTTGACCGTATGCTATGCCCCTTTGAGCCAAATCATTGTAGAACATCTGGAAGCAACCTTGCATAAATTTTGGAGAATGTGTGCAATCATCACTAATATAAAAGTGATACTCCCTCAATACCTTCCTTTGGTCCTTTGTACTATCAGCTGCATGAATGAATGCTATGTGTACAAATATCAAAACTTGTGTGGAGTTGTAATACTATGATTGCACCTCACATTGTGGCTATAGAGTGTAGTTCTCTAAAAATCAACCATTGATACTATGCTGCCAAATGGAAAGGTGTCCTTGCATAGCTTGAATTTTGTGTCCAACCATCAGGCTCTATGGGTATGCCTTGCATACTCATACACTATATTTTCATGAAACATGGACATAAATTGATACACTAGAATATTCTAAATAACCAAATCACATCTTTTTTCTTGAGACCCATATTTTGTAATGTATGCCATTGTTTCATACTTCCCGAACTCTACTAGTTTCTGTCCCACCTCATCTGTGCTTTTCGTATGTTGACATACTGGCATACATTGCAAGCCACCACATTGCTCACATGAACCATCCAAGCATGTTGTCCTATAGAATATTTGGCCATCCTCTATCTCACATAATTTTTTTTATAAGAACTCTCTTGAAGATGTTGGTGGGGCTTCTATGCCACAATCCTGCAAAACATCGTTAGTATGCAAATCTAAACATGTAGAACGATAAACATCATAATGGTTAGAGAATTCAATATGCAGTATACAACAAAAAGTAGTGCATGTGTGATCTATCTTGACATAAAAAGGTTTAAGCATTTAAAAATATCTTTAAAAAATACTAATTTGAGGATAATCTTGCTGAAATTTACCAAAAAATTGGGTTTGAGTCATATCCAAAAAATGCTTTGGATGTGGCTCATGGTTCCGACTACTGATTCTCCTTCTTACCACATCCCTTTGATTTAGAGATAGCCTTGTTTTATTCTTCCAATACTCTTCAATTATTGTTCTCAATGCTTCAACAAATTTTTTATCTTTTCATGGTAGTCTCCCCGAGAATGCCCATAATTGATTTGAATCGGTGCCCTCAATTCTTTTCCGCCTTTGAGCGACTCTTGATAAAGTTTTTCTACTAATTCTCATTTGTTCACTCGTTTTTATAATGAGATGAGATCTCTTTGTTTGACTACTTACCAAAGCTGATTTAATGACACGTCGGGTGACATTACTATCCTTTGACCATGAGGTCTTACCCACACTCTCATAAGCATGAATTAGATTCTTCACAATAGTTTTTTCACTTGATGCATTCAATGTTCTCAACCCAAGAGTCTTCATGATGTTTCTATACTTTATACCCACATCATTTCAACAAATAGTTGACATCTTGCGGTCTCATTTAGCCTTTCAAATAATGATTTCAAAATGTTATCAGTATATTTTCTACAAGTGCGTGCTAGAATATTACCTTTCATGTGCTGCAAAATATCCTCATTAATATTAATCAAATACTTTGGCTTTCTACACAAAATTCTATGTGGCGTTCTCCTAGGTACATACATCTCAACATTAGGAATTTCATCAATATTTAATTGAGGTGGTCTAGATTACATACCTTTGTTTGAGGGTGGAGTAGAAGACATGCCTTGAGGTTCACGTGGGGATGATGACACACCTTCTTCATCAAATCCAAGTGATGACGTACTCCCAACTTGAGATGTGCTGGATGGTGTCCAACTATATTCACTTGTGATAGATGGTGTCCCTTTATATTCACTTGTGGTAGATGGTGCCCCTCCATATTCATTTTTTCTTAATGGTGTCCCTTCGTATTCACTTGTCATAGAGGGTGTGTCTCCAACTACGGTATTTGAATCTGTCTTACCATGATGCTTTCACATTCATGCCCTTTATGCTGCCAATGCCTATTCTCTTTTTGACGGTTGAGGTTCCTCTTCAGTTGGATTTTTTTCATCAATCATATCAAATTTATTATTTTCACGATATGTCGCCACACATTCTCTCTCCTTTTCTTTGAAGGTTTCATATTCTTTGTCTATTAGTTTATTCCTTTTTTGTTTCTTTGGCATGTCAGATAGTTTTACTTGTAGCATGGTAATGAGATGAATATTAGTTCCTAAAAAATGTATCTATTCAAATAAATGAAATATATTTCATTCAAGGCTTCATAAAAAATACTTGCAATCATCCTCTAGAAGAGTATTTCTAGCATAGACAAAGGTCACATGAATTTTTTCAATGGAATGCCTTAGAGAAATGTGGTAATGTGGCATGCCATGATTGCAAGATAGGCTGAAAATGGAAGCATGGACAAGCGATGTGGTGTAGGGGCACCTAGATAAGTTGCAATTTTTGTTTTGTAATAGGTCATTAGGTGTTTTATGTCTTTTTTGTCATTATTAAGGTTTGAAAGCCTATTTTGAAGGGACGTGGTTGCTTAAAATGAGAATTTGACTCATTCCACCTATTGTAAATACTGTGACTTGGTGGAATGAGTCCAAAATGGTAGGAACATATTTTTGAATGAGATTTACAAGTAGGGGAGGCCTTGAAAGTGGTTTTGTGTGATGCCCTAGATGGCATTCCTTTGTTTTTTGATCAAATTTGGTGGTTAGAGGGTGGTGATAGGTGAAACGCTTGGGGGAATAAATTTTTGAAGGCTATTTAATTTTTTGCATAAATTTTTCAAAGTGTTTGAAGTGTTGTTAGATTGAAAATAGTTTGGGAAGGCATATTTCTAATAAACCCTCCCTAAAATAAGCCAAATTGAGGGTTTCATGATTGGGTGAGTTAGTGGGTCTTCCTCTGATTAAAAATGGTGGATCTTGAGGTTTTACAACCTGGTACATGACTTTCCAAAGAAATTTTTGTCTGGAAATAAATTTAAAGGGGCGTTCCTTTGTAAAAGTGACCTAATTGAAGGTCTAGGATAGCGTAGAAGCACCTGTTTGAGGGTTTTGTTCCAAAAGAGTTGTATGAGTTTTGGTGATATGTTGTGTAAGGAAATAAAGGGTGTTTGAAAATTTATTTGGTTAGTGGGTTCTAGTTTGGATTTGTGAGATAGGACCTAGAAACTGAGTTGGCAGACCTACAAGGCAAATAGAGAGATTGTGTGAGAAATCCAAGAGCTAGGGTTCTAAGAGCTGCAAAGTTGTTTTAAAGGACTTGAATCATGGTTTTTGAATGATTTCCTCCCTACTCTATATCAACATGTGAATTCTATGAGGCATACACTGCCCCTAACTTCTCAACCCTACTAAATTGTCAAGCTAGTGGAGTATTGGAAAGCTAGCTCACTCACTAGCTTGCCAATGCAGTAGGGTTGAGAAGGTATGGGCAGCATTTGCCTCAGAGAAATGGGGTCTCATGGTACCCCATTTCTATGAGGCATAAACTGCCCCTACCTTCTCAACTCTACCGCATTGGCAGGCTAGTGAGTGAGCTCACTATCTTGCCAAGCTCACTATCTTGCCAAGCTCACTAGCTTGTCAATGCTACCACATTTTGCATATATTTATACAAAAACATTATTGTCAAACAATTCAAATGCTTTGTCCATGCTTCCATTTTAAGCCATTATTTCAAGATAGGTTGCACCTTTCCCCATGTTGCTAACTTAGCCTTGAATAAAGAGTCTTTAAATAGTGGGAGAAGGGTTAGAATCCCTTGTAGGTAGAGTAATCAAGGAAACATTTAAAATATATCACAACATAAGTGATGAGGCAGATTTAGTGATGAGGTAAATTTAGAAATAGAGATGAAAACCAAAATAGTTTAAAATATCTATCAATGTGGGAGGAGTATATTCCAATTTTTTAGAGACATGTATGGAAATTTTGGTAGCATAGACAAGGAAAACAACTGCTTGGTATAACTGTTTGACAAAATACCTCAATGCAATCTTTGCAGAGTGGTATGCACATCCATAATAAAGGATTGAGATTTTTTTTTTTAATACTTCCTTAAAACTTATGTAATATATGTGTATACAAAATGTTGAAGCATACACAGGGTAAGTCAATTGTTAAATAACAAAATTCCTCAAAGAGTTGTGGTTTAAAAATGTAATTGGCAAGTGTATAGAATTGTGTAATTTAAAATTTGCATTGAAAACCTAAGGTTATAATGACAAACAAACAATGATCAACATGGAATATGAAAAAAATAAAAATGAAAGCAAGCCATAATAGAATGAAAGAAAATGTGTGAAGATTTCACATACCTAAAAAACCAAAGCTTCAAATGGAGGAATTCTACCCAATTATGTATCTTTTGCTTCTTCTTTCTTCAAACTCCTCAAGAATTTTACTTTTTCAAATGCTTGTTCCTCTCCAAACTTCAATTGTATATCACTTTTGAATGGAATTCAGACTTGAATTGATATTATATTCCTTTCAATGTGAAAAATTTGGTATTTCATGCAAAGGTGGTGGAAAGATCATGAAAAAGGTGGTGGAATGTGAAAAACATGCATGCACACTTCACAACATCATCAAAAAGCTACTTTTTGTCAAAGCATGCGCAAAACCAGAAGAATATGCAGAATGTGGGCCTTGAGATCATAGGTATATTGAGTTTTTTACCATTTTTAGAGAAATCCAAAACATGCTCATGTTATAACGCGAGTGCGTTATTTCTTGCTAAAAATGGTCACATCTCTACTTCTTCAAAATGCGCTCGCATTATGAGAAAGTTGGGCTTTTTATAGATTTATTTTCTCTCTCTTTGTCTATACCC